>CM035424.1:880276-882776 GCA_020310875.1 Ceratopteris richardii | reverse complement strand
GGAAGGCAAAAAGAGGAGGTATTTTTCATAGTTTTATGGAAAAAACCATGCACACTTATAGCCTAGTGTATTGACTTCCATATACAATCAAGAAATCCATAAGATACCTCAGTTTGATGGGAGTTTGAAGCTCCACAAAACCCCCTTCCATCACAGTTTGATAAAAAATTTCAGCACCTAAATTTGAGAAAATCCCATTTTGGAAGAGGGAAAAATAGGTGCTATAGCTATGGATGGATGGGAAAAAGTATATTTACTGAGAGTATGGTGTATGGAATTTGTAGGCGAATCATTAGATTCATTAAAATGATAAGTGAAGGAGGAATTTTACTTCCTCAAAGACCCCCTTCCCGCACTTTTTGGAAAATTTCAGAAATTAATCTTTTGCCAAACTCCACTTCTTGGAGTAAGAAAAAGATCATTTAGAGGCTTCCCATGGATTATTGTATATAATCCAAGAGAAATCCACATTTAGAGTGGATTAGAAGCTTGCTAAGAGCTCCCATTTAAGTTTTTGCATAAAAGCAAAATCTTAATTTAGGCCTCTTTTGGGGAGGGATTTAGCAGACACCAAGGGAGGATTTGGAAGAGTGAAAATTGGCCTAAGCATCTTCATATACCACTCTCTGAGATTATGGAGAGAATTTTAGCATTTGCATGATGGAAGAATGCTTTTGGGCACCCCAAAAATCACATTTTTACACTTTTTCCAGCCCCTCCAACAGTCCACTACTTGACATGTCCTACTTGGAATGGCCATATCTTGGGCTAGGAAACTCCAAATTGGACGTGCTATGGCTCGTTTCGAAGAGCACAAGGTCTACTTTCAGTTTATGAGAAAAAATTTTGGAAAATAAGTATTTTTGCAGGTCTGAACAGCTCTGCAAAGTCTGAACAGTTTTTGGCCACTAACTTCCGGGAGCCATATCTTTCAAACCGGGAAGGCGATTTGAGTAATTTCACTTCGACCTATTTGCACATGCTTTATATTTCAGTTTATGAAAATTTGCAGGTCCTAAAGTGGTTTTTGCAGGTCTAAAGAAGGATTACTAATGCATTTTTGAGCTAAATTTGCATTATTTTTGTAATCACTTGACCATATTTTATGTTTTGGGGAGTGTTCCGATGTTTTCGGACACTTCAAAGTGTATTTTAGGACCTGAGGAGGAAGGTGCAGAGGTCTCGAAGCTTGTCGAGAGCGATTGGATGCATGCAATTCCAAAATCAGACTACTCAGGGATGTATATTTTATGCTTTCTGGCATTTTATTTATGTTATGGCATGTCTGTATCTACATGCATGAATGGGATTGCACACATCAAGTGTTGATCATTGTTTAAGCTCTTAAAAGTATGGATCAACATGTAGGAAGTATACTTTTTGATTGTTTGCAGGAAAGAAGATTACAGAAACCATATGGCTATGCAACACCGGGAATGGTTGCTAGCAAATACTTTTGTGTTTTTGCAGGTCATGGAATCCATATATAAGTTTATGGCGTGCATGCCATGGGCCTGTCAAGCCCTATGTTTTTGGGTGGCCTGAGTGCCACTGAGCTATGGTTTAAATTTTTTTGGAATTCCATTTCCTGGGGAAATGCTGTCGAAATTTTTCTTACCACATGGCGTTATATACGCACTTGCCTTTAGCTAGGAATGTTATGGCATCGTAGTATGCCCTTTCTGCAAACATCAATAAGTTTTAAGCATGCTTATAAGCATGTATTTGATGGACTTAGGACCATCAGAGTATTATATATAAGGCAACTTCGGTAGTAACAGGATCCCTACACATAATCCTTATGGATTTAGACCATAGGATTGCTAATGGAAGGAGCTACAACTTCACCATTAGTAATGTGCACAAGCAATCCTATAGGTTCAGGAAGTTGCATTCAGGCTCGGGAGATACATTTAGGATAATCTCCAAGGTAGTGAAGATTTATTTATCTTCACAAGAGTCTCACAGTAGAATTAGGAGACTATGGGGTATCATGATGAATACCCAAAGAGTGACTAGTTTCACTCACCTACATCACTTGACCAAGTAGTGAAGCATTTTTTGCTACACTACTAAGGAAACCAAATGGATGGGATCATAAAGATGGGTTTCATGAGATAGCATCGACGGATGCTTATGTGATTCGAGTGATGGTTAGGAAGGCCATAGGCATGGCACGAGCTCTATGGTATAGAGCATAGATCCCTTAGTCAGGAACAGTTGGGGTACCCAATACATATATATGTATATCGGGATCTACAGAGAGGTACTTAGACCTAGTCTTTGTACCTAAGAACAAGTTGGTTTGGAACAGAAAGGGGATATCCATTGTCACATTGTTGACTAGAACCAAACTAACTAGTTCAAGGACATGGGACTCATTTTAGTCCACTCATATGATTTTAGTATATGGGATTCATTGGAGTCCACCTACATATTCCATTATATGGAATAGATATTTGGTTTAGTGTAGGTATGACACCGTGAATTGGAAGAAGTT
>CM035424.1:860276-865276 GCA_020310875.1 Ceratopteris richardii | reverse complement strand
TTGGTCAACTTGATGACCTTGGTTACAAGGTGGTCTTCTATGCTCAGTCCTTTCGTATATCAAAGGGCAATATGGTTATTGCAAAAGGAAGGAAAGTTGGCTCACTTTACCCTTTATTTGTATCACAGAAAGAACACTTGTTAGCTGTTACTGAACAGCCTATGGCTTGTATTTGGCATGGTCGTTTGGGCCATATATCTCGTAGTGGAATGGAAAATCTTTCTCGTTCTGGCTACTTACCTGTGTTATCTTTCTCTGATTTTTCATTTTGTGAGCATTGTCAATATGGAAAGCAAACCAAAAATGTGCATAAAACGCACATTGACTCTTCAATTCAGCCTTTAGACCTTGTTCATACAGATGTGTGTGGTCCTATGCCCACTAGGTCCTTAGGTGGTTCTCTTTACTTTGTCACTTTCATAGATGATTCTACTAGAAAAGTCTGGGTATATCCTATCAAATCGAAGGATGATGTATTCCCTACTTTCAGAAAATGGCTTGCTTCAGTTGAGACTGAAAAAGGAACTAAGCTTAAGGCTTTACGTTCAGATAATGGGGGTGAGTATACCTCGCATGAATTCAGCCTTTTCTGTCAGTGTAGAGGGATTCGTAGAGAGTTTACAGCTCCTTATACCCCAGTACAGAATGGTGTAGCTGAGAGGATGAATAGAACTATTCAAGATAGAGTAGTCTCTATGTTGCATCATGCAAACCTCTCACAAGGTTTTTGGGCAGAAGCAGTATTGACTGCAGTTCATGTGATTAACCTTTCACCTAGTACTGCCAAAGGTCTGAAAGTGGCACAAGAGTTATGGATAGGGAAACCACCATATTATGATCATCTTCGAGTTTTTGGGTGTGAAGCATATGTTCATATACCCAAGAATCTTAGACAGAAGTTGGACCATAAGTCAAAGAAATGCATTTTTCTTGGATATGGTCGAGAAGGACAATTTGGATATCGCTTATGGGATCCTGAAACACGGTCAGTGATCAGAAGTAGTGATGTCATTTTTAATGAGTCTAAGATGCATAAACAGCCGATTAAGGAGGTTGAAGTGAGAAGAGTGGTGTTTGAGGATACTAGTCCTCCGGTTAGCATGCATAAAAATGCTGCACATAGGGATGTTCAAGAGAATGTCCATTCAGATCAGTCTGCACATGTTCCTATTCAGCAACCATTGAGACGTTCTGCACGTGTCTCATATCCACCTGATAGATATGTTCCAGGTTTAGATTTTGTTATGCTAACAGATGCTGGTGAGCCCTCTTGCTACAAAGAGGCTATGCAGACAGAGGATCATGTCAAATGGGAGCGTGCCATGAAGAGTGAGTTGGATTCTATTCACAAGAATGGTACTTGGGACTTAGTACCTTTGCCAAAGGGCAGGAAAGCTTTACCATGTAAATGGGTATATAAGCTGAAATTCACATCAGATAGTGCTTCTCCAAAATATAAAGCACGACTTGTTGCAAAGGGTTTTAAGCAACAACATGGTGTTGATTTTGAGGAAATCTTCTCTCCAGTGGTCAAGATGACTACTTTGCGCATGTTGCTTGGATTCGTTGCAATGGAGGACTTAGAGCTAGTCCAAATGGATGTGAAAACAGCTTTCTTGCATGGAGATCTTACAGATGAGATCTATATGGAACAACCAGAGGGTTATGTAGTTCCTGGCAAGGAAAGTCTAGTTTGTAAGCTCAAGAAGAGCTTGTATGGACTTAAACAGTCTCCTAGACAATGGTACCAAAAGTTTGATGCTTTTATGAAGTCCCAAGGCTATTCTCGAAGCAATGAGGATCATTGTCTCTACACAAAGAGATGTTCTGATGGTAGCTTGATATGCTTGATACTTTACGTCGATGATATGTTGATTGCTGGGAAGTCCTCTTATGATTTGTCAATTCTCAAAAAGAAGTTGAGTCAGACATTTGATATGAAGGATTTGGGGGATGCCAAACATATTCTTGGCATGCGCATTACTTGTGATAGGAGTAAAAGATGCATATACTTGTCTCAAAGTGAGTACATATCCAAAGTACTTCATCGATTCAATATGCAGGGTGGAAAGGCATTGAGTACACCTTTACCCACATATGTGAAATTGAGCAAGGATGACTGTCCCAAATCAGATGAGGAAAAGGAATTCATGACCAAAATTCCATATCACTCTGCTGTTGGTAGTCTCATGTATGCTATGGTAGCTACGAGACCAGACATTGCATTTGCAGTGGGAGTTGTGAGCAGATATATGTCTAATCCTGGCAAGAAACATTGGGAAGCGGTCAAAATGATTTTGAGATATCTGAGTGGCACTAAGGACAAGTGTCTATGCTTAGGTAGAGGGAAAGCATCCATTATTGGTTACACAGATTCTGACTATGCTGGTTGTGTAGACAATCGTAAGTCTACATCAGGGTACATTTTTCATTTTGCTGGAGGTGCTATCTCTTGGAGATCTCGTCTTCAAGAATGTACAGCTGTTTCCACCACATAAGCAGAGTATGTTGCAGCAAGTGAGGCATGTAAGGAAGCATTGTGGCTTTTGTTGGTGCAAACAAGCCTTCACACTTGGCTTTGATTTGTGCCTTGAAGACTCAACATAAAGCTTGAACAATTGGAACCTTGGAAAGATAAAGTTTGAACCCATGAAGGATACATTTGAACCATAGAAACAGATGCTTAATTGATTGTTACTCTTTACCCAATGTAAAAAGTCAATATGACTTAATCAATTATGTAATCACACCTACTAGACTAGAGTCGTGGAAAAAGTAGATGATCTAGTTGAGAGAATATCTCCCTAAGTCTAGTGGAGAGAATCAAGGGAACTTTAATTTGAATTCAAATTCAAATTTGTTCAAAATTCCTATAAAAGAGCTATGTAAAAGTCGCGGGTTAAGGAGCTCACTTCCCGAGGCTAATCCAAGCAAATTAGTGAGTGTGTGAGAGCTACTATTGAGCCTACACCTCTGAGTACCATTGGGCATCACTTTACATGCCAATGGGAATGTACATTTGATAGATTCAATACATATACTCATAGTTCTTAACTCTGTGTTTTCTGAGTCATTCACCTCAAAGTCTGTCAACTCCAACAGGGCATATCTCAAGATCTACTGAACCAAATTTGATGATCCAGGGCTCATTGGAACCAGCTCAAAGCATTCTACAACACTACAAAATTTCAAGTTATTCTATTCAGCCAATTGGGAGAAATCGCTGTCGAAGTGATCACTGGTATATTTCTGTGTTGTTCCTAAAAAATCGGGGGTGTCCCTGATTTTGCTAAAGATCATGCTCAGTGTATAGTTTGTTATTTGGAGTGATTTAACTTGCTAATGGTAGCTTGTTAAGTTAATTTAATACTCCCAGAAGGAATTAAATCAATTGCAAGTGTGCTGGACACACTGAGCTTAGAACTGAGCAGGTGTCAATACAGAAATAGAAAGTTTTTTGGAATTGTGAAGGTTCAAAATCATCTGTTTTGATTTGGACATTACTCAATCATTTTGTAAAGCACATATATAGTTTCTTGGTGTCATTTGGAAGCTCAAGGAGTCTCCTAACCATATCTGAAGAGAAAAGAGGGCAGGTGTGAAGCAGGTCTAGCAGCACCAACTTGATCTTCTGATTGTACCCAGCCATCACATCCAACAGTGGTATCAGAACAAATAAGGTAATCATGGGTGATGGTTTCCCTTCCTTCATTGACAAATTGGATAGGAATAACTACCAGGCATGGTCATTAAGAATGAAGACTTATCTACAAGGGAGAAGCTTGTATGGATACATATCAGGAGATGAGGAGTTGCCCTCATTCAAAACCAGAGGCCTACCTACAAAGGATGAGCATGAGAGACTAAATCAATGGTGTGCTAAAGATGCTTTGGCAAGGTCATATCTTCTAAACTCTATCTCTGATTTCCTTCTACCTCATGTTAGGAACTGTAAGACTTCCCAAGAGACTTGGGAAACCTTGTCAACATACTTCTCATCAAGCACAAGGGCCAGAAAGAATCAGCTATGGATTGAGTTTACAACTCTCAGGAAGCAATCAAAACAATGTGTCTCAGATTTTGTCACCAAAGTCAAAGACATTGCAGATCAACTTGCAAGTGTTGGAGAAGAAATTGAAGAAGAGCAAATAGTCAGACAAGTGATCAATGGACTCAAAGCAGATGACAAGTGGGAGAGCTTTACCACTGCAATGGACTTGTACATGGACATCCAAGCACCTGATCTAACAACTCTGATTGGACAACTATTCACACATGAAGCAAAGATCACAAAGAATGGAGAGCAATCAAAAGGTAACAATCCCTCTGCCCTATATACAGATAAGAAGTCTAAAGATAAGGGTAAAAGTAAGAAGGTTGATGAAGAAGGCTCTACCTCCCAAGCAAACTATGCAGGGAGAGGTAGATCATCTAGAGGTAGGGGCAGAGGAGGTAAGTCAGGTAGGGGGAGACCCTATAACCAATCTCCATGCAATATTTGTGGCTTGTCTAATCATACTACAGATGAATGCTACAAAAACTACAAGAACCAAAGAGGAAGAGGTCACCAAAGAGGAGGATACTCTCAAGGAAGAGGCAGATTCAATCAATCTCAAGGCTACCATGGCTACAACAATAATTACAACAATAACTACAACAATAGCTACAATCACAATGGCAATTATCAAGGAGGATACAGGAACAGAAAGGATTACAACAATTATGCAGAGGATCAAGATGATTCCCTGTTGATTATGAACATGACATCTAAATCAGGTATCAATGATGATCATTTGTTCTATATTGATTCAGGTTGCTCTAACCATGTAGCTGGGAATGTTGCCTTACTCTCTGATTTGGAAGAACCTAAAGGCAAGCACCAAGTGCAGACAGGTGATGACACTAAACATTCAGTGGTTAAAGTAGGTAATGTCAAAACAAGTGATGGTAATCAGAATTTGCTAAGCAGAGTATTGTATGTTCCAACAATCACCAAGAAT
>CM035424.1:142500-157500 GCA_020310875.1 Ceratopteris richardii | reverse complement strand
TCGTGTATGTCCCCCCTCCCTCTTGCCTCTAGGCATGAGGCCGTTTGTTTAACCTTTTGCCCCCCATCTTGGGGTGGTGGGATGCACTCTGTAAAATCTAAGAATGGACTGAGATGGTCCCTTATGGGGATTGTTGAAAACTCAAAACATACGACTCTCAGCAATGGATATCTTGGATCTTGCAACGATGAAGAACACAACGAAATGCGATACATAGTGTGAATTGCACAATTTTGCGAATCATCGAGTTTTTGAAGGCAACTTGCACCTGCGGCTCGTCCAAGGGCATGTCTTCTTGAGCGTCCACACGACCCCCATGCCGACCCTCCTTCCTCCCACGTGTGGTTTGGGTGGTGGAGGTGGAAATTGGCCATCCGAGCATACCTTGAAGGTCGTTGTCTCTCCATTGGGAGAGGCTACGTGCCATTCGAGCGTGGTGCGATGGTCGACTGAAATGGATCGACGGCATCATGCGTCCGTCTCGCCGTAAAGGTGGTTAGGCTCTCTAGGAGGCACGACCTCGTGGAGGCCCGCTTCTACGATTGCGACCGTCACGATTCCTTTGTGTCCAGATTGGACGAGTGATGCTAACATACAGATCTCAGATCAGGCAAGGCTACCCGCTGATTCACATAATTGGTCATTGCGCTTGGTTGAAAACCAGTGGCACAAAGCTATCATGTGTAGGATTATGTCTGAACGCCTCTAAGTCAGAATCCATGCTAGAAGCTGCACTCTCTACCTCCCCGATTATTACCCGACTAATAGTAGGGGCGCTTGTTCGTCCTCGAGAGCATGTGTCGAGAGCCTCTTCTGAGGTGGTGGAAGTAGCCACCTTAGGGGCTCTGAATTGCAATTCCAAATGATTGGGGAGATGAATCCTTTGCAGACGACTTAAATATGTGGCTAGGTATTGTAAGTGGCAGAGTAGCCTTGCTGCTATGATCCACTGAGATTCAGCCCGTCGCTGCACTGATTTGTCCCCTCTTCATTGTGTTTCGTGGGGTTTTTGATTGATGTCAATGATACCTTGCGTGTGTTGCATTTGCTCGAGAAAAGGAGTATTCATCCCGTCGCTGCACTAACTTGTCCCTCTTCATTGCCATTCATGGGGTTTTTGATTGATGTCAATCATACCTTGTCTATGTTGCAATGATATGTTGTGTATGTTGTATTTGGTCAAAAAGAAAAGTGTATAATGTCTCATGGTGGCGGGACTCTTACCACTTCCACATGGATTGATCTTTGTGTCTTTTTGTATGAGGAGAGCAAATGTGAATCTATGGCCGTGGTGCGGTCATACCAGCACTAATACATCGGATCCCATCAGAATTCCGCAGTTAAGCGTGCTTGGGCCAAAACAGTACTGGAATGGGTGACCTCCCGGGAAGTCCTGGTGCTGCACCCTCTTTTTATTTGCAAGGATTAAGGTCTAAATGGTTTTTACATGGCGTCTTTTTGTTGTTATGTCTAAGCTTTGATATTCATGTAGTTGAGCATGATTGGTCTTTTGCTTTTTGGTCAGGATGCGTGGGGTTTTGTTACATTAAGAAGTGCGGTTTTCATTGGATATATTAACCTCTCGCCCCGTCACCACGCACACACACACATGTAGACACACATACACACACATATAGACACACATACACACACATGTAGACACACATACATGCACATATCAACCACCCCTTTCCCCCTCGCTTTCGAGAACCCACTTCCTCTCCTCCCTCCTGCAACCCCCTCGTCACACACACACACATACACACACACACATTACCCACCTCTTTTCCCCCTCGCTCAGGAAAACTCACCTACTCTCTTCCCTCTCGCAACCCCCTCCTCACACACACAGACACACACAGACACACATACGCACATGCGTGCACACACACACACATCACCCACCTCTTTCCCCCCTCGCTCTGGAGAACTCACCTCCTCTCGTCCCTCCCGCAATCCCCTCATCCCACACACACACACACACACATCACCCACCTCTTTCCCCCCTCACTCTCGATAACCCACCTCCTCTCCTCCCTCTCGCAACCCCCTTGCCACACACACACACACATTACACACCTCTTTGCCTCGTCGATCGGAGAACCCACCTCCTCTCCTACATCTGGAACCCCGCTCCACCCACCCACTTCTCCTCCCTCCTGCAACGCCACTCCACCCACCCACCTCCCCACATGCCCATCCCCCGTTGCATCTCATAAGCTCACTCCACCCAGCTCCTCCCCTATATAATCCACCCATTCACCTTCCCACACCCCCACCCCACTCCATTGAACCCGCCAAACCGTCCACTTCCACGCTCGTACAACCCCAATCTGCTCCTGCCCACCCGTCGACCTTCCACCCGCTCTCTACCACCCACACCCTCATCCCCTCCTCCTCCATGCCATCGCGGCAAGTTGGCCATTTGTGAAGGTTGACGTGGGCTATTTCCCATTGTATGTGGGGTTTTTTATGGAGATGATAGCCCCCCCCCCAATCGGGGCATGTGTGCTTTCTATGGAGGTTGACATGGAGTTTTTCCCAATGGTATGTGGGTTTTTCATGGAAATGATAGCCATCCCCTCCCCTCCTAATCGGGGCATGTGGACTTTTATGGAGGTTGACGTGGGTTTTTTTCAGAAACGAAGTGGGGTTTTTCTAGAGGAATCCCACCCCCCCACCCCCAACAAGCCCCCACCTCCCCGGCCCCCTCTCCTTCCACACCTGTCTCCCTGACTTCCCAACCCGAAGGAGGTCTCGCATTTTTTTGAGGCCTGCGTGGGGTTTTCTCCATGGCATGGGGGGTTTTTGAGGAAAGGAAGTGGGGTTTTTTTGGAACAGATGTGGGGTTTTCCTCCCGGCATGTCCCTCTCCTCCCTTCCCCTCCCACCCCACACCCCCCCCCTTTCCTCCCTCCCTCCCGGGCTTCTCAACCCAAGGGCATGTGGGGTTTTCTAGAGGCTGACGGGGGGTTTTTTCGGAAACCAAGTGGGGTTTTTCTTGTGGAACGCCTCCCCTCCACACAAACATCCCTCGCCTCCCTCTCTCTCCCTCCCTCCCCCTCCCTCCCTGCCCCCTCCCCCCACCACACACCCCTCCCCCCCCCCTCCCCTTGTCCCTGCCCCCTCCCCCCCATCCCCCCCCCCTCCCTCCCTCCCCCTCCCCCCTTCCACTCCCCCCGTCCCCCCTACCCCCACCCCTCCCTCCCTCCCCACACACACGCCCTCGCCCCCCTCCTCCCTCCACACACCAAGTGGGGTTTTGTGGAGGCTCACGTGGGGATTTTCTTGGAAACCAAGTGGGGTTTTTCTCACGGAGCACCTGCCCTCCACCCCCCCTCCCCCACCCTCTCCCCACCCCCCCCGCCCCCCCTCCCTCCCCCCCCTTTCCCTCCCTCCTCTCACCCCCTCCCCCCTCCCTTTCCACTCCTTCCGCTGCTCCCACTCCCCCCCCCCCCCCCCCCCGGCCTCCTCCCACCCCCACACACACCCCCTCACCCCCCTCCTCCCTCCCTCCTTCCCTCCACATACCAAGTGGGGTTTTCTAGAGGCTCACATGGGGTTTCCTTCGAAACCAAGTGGGGTTTTTCTCGCGGAGTGCCTTCCCTCCATCCCCCCCATCCCTCCCACTCCCTCCCTTCCCCTCCCCCCCCCCTCCCCCTCCCCCTCCCCTTCCCCCCCCGCCCCCCACACACACCCCCTCGCCCCCCTCGAGTGGCGTTTTCTAGAGGCTCACATGGGGTTTTCTTTGAAACCAAGTGGGGTTTTTCTCGCGGAGTGCCTGCCCTCCATCCCCCCCCCCAACCAGGGCATGTGGGGTTTTTCTAGAGGCTCACGAGGGGTTTTTTCGGAAACCAAGAGGGGTTTTTTCAGAGCGCCCTCCCCTCCCCCCCCCCCCCCCTCCCCAAGGGCATGTGGGGTTTTTCTGGAGGCTCACGTGGGGTTTTTTTGGAGCGCCCCCCCCCTTGTATTTCTATCCGGGTTCCTTTGGAGCTCATGGGGTTTGCCGACCGGCACCAAATTATGCACAACTATAAGGGTACTTGTGCTCGCTTGAGTTGGGTGTGGCGTGGACCATGGAGCAAGGGAAGGGTAAGGTGAGGTGATTTAGTCCCCCGAACACCTCTTGTGACATTGGGAAGCAATCCCCCCCTCGAGCATGTGGAAAGGCTACCTCCCATCGACGGGCTTGGCTATTGAGCCGTATGGAGTCTTACGGGGCTCGACGTGCGTATATGGCCGATAAGCTTGGTAGGCGATGAGGGATGGTGTGTTGTGTCCTTGGCCGGAGCGCCGGTTTTCGTGAGCTCCCGTCCGGGCCACGATGTGATCAAGGAAGACAATGAAGTTTATCTTCATCGCAAGATTGTATGCGGCTTGTATGGATACGGAAGGTGTCCTAACCGTGTGTGTAAATGGAAACCGGGGTGCTATTGAGCCGGCGGGATTTTTTATCCCGTCGGTCCAATGTGTTCCCCTTGATGGAGTGGTGCTCGATGTGAGCCGTTGGAGTCGTCCATGACGGCAAACGACGTGGTTCATGTTGGCCCACATCCGAGGTCTTGCATGCAAGGCAACGTGGACGATAAAAGAAATGTCATGCGGTTGTTGGTCGTGTGTGTGGCCGATAGGAGTGCGTTTGTGGAGGGGGAGCATTTGGCCGTCGGTGGTGTGGATGGACGTATGGATCATGGTGATGCATCGTTTGTTGAGATCCGGGGCTTTCGTACGTGCCACGTGTTGACGACGTTTGGCTCGAAGGATGGAGTGTCGTTGGTTGCCGTTGGGTCGTGCTTGGGACTTTGTGCGCCTTCCCACGCTTGATTGGTGGCCTTGCTTGCTTGGCCTTGAGCCCTCATACGGCACCGAGCGTGTGTTGTAGCTCGATGATCACTATGCTTGTCGGCAATCGATTAGACTTGCATTTGGATGCAAACGTGCGTTGACACATCGTTGTGATGCTTGCTAATGCACTCTTGAACGGTGCGTTGGATGATCTTGGTGCATTCGTGCTATCGTTTTGCTTAGGTGCTGTCTTGACCGTTCCCTTGCCCATGGTAGAATCGGAACACGTGGCCCATATCGGGCTGCTCGTGTTACTAAGGATAGCTACCTCGTTGATCCTGCCAATAGTAATATGCTTGTCTCAAAGATTAAGCCATGCATGTGTAAGTATAAACTCTTTTGTACTGTGAAACTGCGAATGGCTCATTAAATCAGTTATAGTTTCTTTGATGGTACCTTGCTACTCGGATAATCGTAGTAATTCTAGAGCTAATACGTGCACAAACTCCCGACTTTTTGGAAGGGACGCATTTATTAGATAAAAGGCCGATGCAGGCTTGCCCGGTAATGCGGTGAATAATGATAACTTTCCCAATCGCATGGCTTTGGAGCCGGTGATGCTTCATTCAAATTTCTGCCCTATCAACTTTCGATGGTAGGATAGAGGCCTACCATGGTGGTGACGGGTGACGGAGAATTAGGGTTCGATTCCGGAGAGGGAGCCTATGAAACGGCTACCACATCCAAGGAAGGCAGCAAGCATGCAAATTACCCAATCCCGACACGGGGAGGTAGTGACAATAAATAACAATACTGGGCTTTTTCAAGTCTGGTAATTGGAATGAGTACAATCTAAATCCCTTAACCAGGATCCATTGGAGGGCAAGTGTGGTGCCAACAGCCACGGTAATTCCAGCTCCAATAGCGTATATTTAAGTTGTTGCAGTTAAAAAGCTCGTAGTTGGATCTCAGGGCGGGTCGAGCGGTCCGCCTCCTTTGGTGTGCACTGGTCGGCCTGCCCTTTCTCTCGGGGACACGCTCTTGGCCTTAATTGGCTAGGACGTGGATTCGGCGATGTTACTTTGAAAAAATTAGAGTGCTCAAAGCAAGCCTATGCTCTGAATACATTAGCATGGCATAACGCGATAGGACTCTGGTCCTATTGTGTTGGTCTTCGGGACCAGAGTAATGATTAATAGGGACAGTTGGGGGCATTCGTATTTCATTGTCAACTATCAATCTTGAAGAAATCAAAGCATGGAAGTCCAAAGGCAAAATGAAGATGAAGAAGCTTGAAGACATACCTGAGTCCTCAACTCAACCATTTAGAAGATCACAAAGAGAAAGCAAGAAACCTATCAGATATGGGTATGATACATCTCTTGTTACAAAACATTCTATTTATCTTGCTAGGATTTATCAAATGAAGAACGAGGATCATATGAAGAAGCAATAACCAAATCAGAATGGAAATAAGCTATGGATGAGGAGATTGATGCTCTCAAAGAGAGTGACACATGGGAGTTAGTACCTAAGAAGGATTCAATGAAGGTAATAGGATCTAGATGGATCTACAAGCTTAAAAGGAATTCTAATGGCACAATCAATAGGTACAAAGCCAGATTGGTAGCCAAGGGTTTTGCACAAACCCAAGGCATTGACTATGAGGAGACATTCTCACCTGTGGCCAAGATGTCAACCATCAGAGTGTTGGTAAGTGTGGCTGCATCAAAAAATTGGAATATGTACCAATTGGATGTCAAGAATGATTTCTTGAATGGATGGATTTCAGAGGAGGTATATATGTCACAACCTCCTGGCTATGAGGACCCCAAGAAGGTAACATATGTTTGCAAATTAAAAAAGGCTTTATATGGATTGAAGCAGGCACCTAGGGCATGGAATTACACGTTAACTACATACCTCCAAGACCAAGGTTTTGTCATCAGCAAGGCAGATACTTCTCTGTTCATTAAGAGAAGTAATTCAGAGGTAATATACCTTTGTGTTTATGTTGATGACATCATCATTACAAGTAATGATGTCAATGGAATCAGATATATCAAAAGTCAAATGATGAAGGAGTTCAAGATCAATGATCTTGGTCTATTGAAATATTTTTTGGGACTTGAATTAGTCTACACTAATTCAGGGATATATATTACTCAGAAAAAGTATATACAGGATATGTTGAAGAAGTTTCGATTTCAGGATGCTAAAGTAGCAAGCACTCTAATGGAGGTAAACCTAAAACTAAGTGCCCATGAAGGTGATGAAGTCAAGGACATTACAGGTTATCAAAGCATGGTGGGTAGCTTGAACTATGCTACCTTAAGAAGGATAGATATTGCATATGGAGTTAGTGTGCTAAGTCAATTTATGCACAAGCCAAGGATACCTCACTTAGAGGCTGCCAAGAGAATCTCGAAGTATCTCAAGGGTACACAAAAGCGTGGTTTGTATTTCCCTTACACTTTAGATATTGATATAAAAATTTATTCAGATGCAGATTGGGTAGGATGCAAGGATGATAGGAGGAGCACTTCTGGATATATTTCTTTTGCAGGTGACAAACCAATTTCATGGTCTTCAAAGAAGCAACCTACTGTTGCTTTGTCTTCCATAGAGGCAGAGTATAGAGGACTAGCTAATGTCACACAAGAAGCAATTTGGATTATGCTTTTGTATAGAGAATTGGGCTTATTTACTAAGTCTCCAATAATATTTGGAGATAATACAAGTTCTCTTCACCTTGCATCTAATCCTATTTATCATGCTATGACCAAACACATAGAGGTCCATTAGCATTTTGTGAGAGAGAAATTGATAAGCAAGGACATTCAACTTACCTATGTATCAACCAACATGCAATGTGCAGATTTGTTTACTAAAGCTTTGGATGGAACCAAACTTTGCAGGTTCAAATCCATGATTGGATTGGAGGATATACTTGAAGATTAAAGATGAAGACTTAAGCCTGAATGTTTGGCTTGAGGGGGAGTTGTTGGTGTAAATTACAAGCCTACACATTTTTCTCAAAGGATGCATTGAAGTCTATACACACATGAAGAAGCATAGGAACATATGCTAGTGGTTAATTACCACTTTACCGCATTGTAAAAGTCAAATTGACTTGGAATCTCTTGTAATCACCTACCAAAAGGATTCATGGAAAATTAGTTGCTTGATTGAAAGAATATCTCCAAGCATTTAGGAGCTTGATCATAGGGAGCCAAAAGTTTGAATTTGAATTCAAATTTTTCTTCATCTCTTATAAAAATGGATATGAAAAGTCCCGGGTAGGAGAGAGCACTCCCGAGCCTAGCATTACTGATTTTTGAGTGTGTGTGAGGTCTACACTCTAGCCCACACCTCTCTACACCATTTGGCATTGATGTTCATGCAAATGGAGTTGTATACAAATTTTCATTAACACATACATTCATATTGTCCATCTCTGAGTTCTCTGTTAGTCTACTCAAAAGTCTGTCAAATTGTCAAGGGCATATCTCGGTCAATTCTTCACCACGTTCAGTGATTCAAAGCTTGTTGGATTCAGCTTGACGATATCCACATGCTATCAAAGTTTGAAGACATTCTATTCAGCCACTTTGGAGAAATCGGCGTCGAGGTGAACTCTGGTCATTTTCTACTATAGTCCTAAAAAGTCGGGGGTATAGCTTAACTTGCTAAATTGATTTCTCTTAGCATAGTTTATCATTTTACATCATTCCACTTGGAATAGGTAGCTTACTAAGCTTAATAGATACCCCTAAAAGGAATTTTTCCAATTCCTACTATGGTGGTCATACTGAGCAAAATACTCAGCAGGTGTCAAGACAAAAATAGAAGGTTTTCTTGAGTTTGTGACTTCCAAAGTTGCATGGTCTCTAAGCATGAAGACCTACTTACAAGGAAGGAGTCTCTATGGGTACATCTCAGGAGATGAGGAATTCCCCTCATTCAAAGCAACAGGATTACCAACCAAGGAAGAACATGAAAAGCTCAACATATGGTGTGCTAAGGATGCATTGGCAAGGTCTTAGTTACTCAACTCTATATCTGATTTTCTTTTGCCACATATTAGAAACTGTAAGACATCCCAAGAGACTTGGCAAGCCTTATCAACATATTTTTCCTCCCACACAAGGGCTAGAAAAAATCAGTTGTGGATTGAATTCACAACATTAAGAAAGCAACCTAAGCAAGCTGTTTCAGAATTTGTGACCAAGATTAAAGATGTAGCAGATCAGTTAGCAAGCATTGCAGAAGAAATTGAAGAAGAACAGATTATAAGGCAAGTGATCAATGGGATCAAGGCTGATGACAAATGGGAAAGCTTCACCACTTCCATGGATCTCTACATGGACATGCACACTCCAGATCTTACAACCCTCATGGGACAATTGTTTACTCATGAAGCAAAGCTCAACAAAAATGGAGACACATCCAAAGGTAATAACTCTTCTACCCTATACACTGATAAAAAGACTAAAGATAAAGGCAAGAGCAAGAAGGTGGAAGATGAAGGATCAACCTCTCAAGCCAACTATGCAGGGAGAGGTAGATCTTCAAGAGGAAGGGGCAGAGGAGGTAAACCAGGTAGGGGGAGATCTTATAACTCCTCACCATGCAACATTTGTGGTTTATCAAATCATACTACAGATGAGTGTTTCAGGAATTACAAGAATCAGAGAGGAAGAGGATACCAAAGAGGTGGCTACTCACAGTCAAGAGGTAGATTCAACCATCACCAAGGTTACAACAATAATTACAACAACAACTACAACAATAATTACAATGGCAACTACCAAGGAGGATTCAAATCCAAGAAGGACTACAACAACTATACAGAGGAGCAAGATGACTCTCTTCTAATCATGAACATGACTTTAAAATCAAGTACAAATGATGACCACCTATTCTACATTGACTCAGGTTGTTCAAATCATGTGGCTGGCAATGTAGCATTACTCTCTGATCTTGAGGAACCAAAAGGTAAGCATCAAGTCCAAACAGGTGATGACACAAAGCATTCTGTAGTTAAAGTTGGAAATGTTAAGACTTGTGATGGAAATCAGAATTTGTTGAGCAGGGTACTCTATGTACCAACCATTACCAAAAATTTGATGAGTGTTGGTCAGATTGTGAAGAAAGGTTTGCAGGTTAGATTCAACCAGTATGGAGCATATGTGGAGGATCAAAGACATGGGTTCAAGAGGATTGCTAAAGGAGAAAAATCAGGTAGACTTTTCACTTTTGAGTTGGAAGATACAAAGAATATTCACTATACAGTTATAAAGATCAAACACTTTCAGAGCTTGAGATTTGGCACAAAATGTTAGGGCAAATAGGAGAAAGAACCTTGAAACAAATGTGCAGGGACCGATTTGTGCTTGGGATGCCTAATGTATCCAAGCAACATATGATTTATAAGTGTGGTGCTTGTCAATTTGGGAAGTCTCACAGGTTACCCTTCTCAAAGAAAGGATACATGCATGAAGAATACCTAGAGCTTGTACACACAGATGTATGGGGACCAAGCAAAGACCCTCAGTCTCAGGATCAAGGTACTATGTGTCTTTCATTGATGATTATAGCAGATGGACTGTATTATACTTCATGAAGCACAAGGATGAGGTATTTAATTGCTTTAAAAAATATCTTGCATTAGTTGAAAATTAGATAGGAAGAAATTTGAAGATGCTAAGGTCAGATGGAGGAGGTGAGTACTTCTCCAATGAATTTGAATACTTCTTGTAGAACAGAGGCATCAAAAGAGAGATAACCACAAGGTATTGTCCTGAACAAAATGGGGTAGGTGAGAGAAGAAATAGACTAATTGTTGAGACAGCTAGATCTATGCTTAATGAGAAAAAGTTACCTAACTATCTATGGGCAGAGAGTGTTTCTACTGCCACTTACCTCATAAATAGGTTACCATCTAAGTCTCTTCATGGCAAGACACCATATGAAGCATGGCATGGTAAGAGACCTTCACTTGACAATTGCAAAATATTTGGATGTGTAGCATATGTACACATTCCTTCGCAGATAAGAGGTAAGCTAGACCCAAAGGCTGAAAAATGCATCTTTATTGGGTATGATTTAAATAAAAAAGGTTACAGGTTTTATAATCCTATCAATAAGGGGTTTATGGTAAGCAGAGATGTTGTCTTTGATGAAAATGATTCTTGGTATGAGAATGAATGCAAGAAGGTCAAATTAACCTATGATTTGGAAGAGGAATTTCCAAGTCTTACAAAGGAGGAACCTACTCAGAATGAGGCCTCAAGTTCAGATGATGAAGACACTATCAATCTTGAAGAATTCAAAGCATGGAAGTCCAAAGGCAAAATGAAGATGAAGAAGCTTGAAGACATACCTGAGTCTTGAACTCAACCATTTAGAAGATCACAAAGAGAAAGCAAAAAACCTATCAGATATGGGTATGATTCATCTCTTGTTACTAAACATTCTGTTTATCTTGCCAAAGATTTATCAAATGAAGAACGAGGATCATATGAAGAAGCAATAACCAAATCAGAATGGAGAGGATCTATGGATGAGGAGATTGATGCTCTCAAAGAGAGTGACACATGGGAGTTAGTACCTAAGAAGGATTCAATGAAGGTAATAGGATCCAGATGGATCTACAAGCTTAAAAGGAATTTTGATGGCACAATCAATAGGTACAAAGCCAGATTGGTAGCCAAGGGTTTTGCACAAACCCATGGCATTGACTATGAGGAGACATTCTGACCTGTGGCCAAGATGCCAACCATCAGAGTGTTGGTAAGTATGGCTGCATCAAAAAATTGGAATATGTACCAATTGGATGTCAAGAATGCTTTCTTGAATGGATGGATTTCAGAGGAGGTATATATGTCACAACCTCCTGGCTATGAGGACCCTAAGAAGGTAACATATGTTTGCAAATTAAAAAAGGCTTTATATGATTGAAGCAGGCACGTAGGGCATGGAATTAGAGGTTAACTACATATCTCCAAGACCAAGGTTTTGTCATGAGAAAGGCAGATACTTCTCTGTTCATTAAGAGAAGTAATTCAGAGGTAATATACCTTTGTGTTTATGTTGATGACATCATCATTATAGGTAATGATGTCAATGGAATCAGATATATCAAAAGTCAAATGATGAAGGAGTTCAAGATCAATGATCTTGGTCTATTGAAATATTTTTTGGGACTTGAATTAGTCTACACTAATTCAGGGATATATATTACTCAGAAAAAGTATATACAGGATACGTTGAAGAAGTTTCACTTGCAGGATGCTAAAGTAGCAAGCACTCCAATGGAGGTAAACCTAAAACTAAGTGCCCATGAAGGTGATGAAGCCAAGGACATTACAGGTTATCAAAGCATGGTGGGTAGCTTGAACTATGCTACCTTAACACGGATAGATATTGCATATGGAGTTAGTGTGCTAAGTCAATTAATGCACAAGCCAAGGATACCTCACTTGGAGGCTGCCAAGAGAATCTTAAAGTATCTCAAGGGTACAAAGAACCATGGTTTGTATTTCCCTTACACTTTAGATATTGATATAAAAATTTATTCAGATGCAAATTGGGCAGGATGTAAGTTGATAGGAGGAGCACTTCTGGATTTATTTCTTTTGCAGGTGACAAACCAATTTCATGGTCTTCAAAGAAGCAACCTACTGTTGTTTTGTCTTCCACAGAGGCAGAGTATAGAGGACTAGCTAATGTCACACAAGAAGCAATTTGGATTAAGCTTTTGTATACAGAATTGGGCTTATTTACTAGGTCTCCAATAATATTCGGAGATAATACAAGTTCTCTTCACCTTGCAGCTAATCCTATTTATCATGCTAGGACCAAACACATAGAGGTCCATTACCATTATGTGAGAGCAAAATTGATAAGCAAGGACATTCAACTTACCTATGTATCAACCAACATGCAATGTGCAGATTTGCTGACTAAAGCTTTGGATGGAACCAAACTTTGCAGGTTCAAATCCATGATTGGATTGCAGGATATACTTGAAGATTGAAGATGAAGACTTAAGCTAAAATGTTTGGCTTGAGGGGGAGCAGTTGGTGTAAATTACAAGCCTACACATTTGGCTCAAAGGATGCATTGAAGTCTATACACACATGAAGAAGCATAGGAACATATGCTAGTGGTTAATTACCATTTTACCTCATTGTAAAAGTCAAATTGACTTGGAATCTCTTATAATCACCTACCAAAAGGATTCGTGGAAAATTAGTTGCTTGATTGAAAGAATATCTCCAAGCATTTAGGAGCTTGATCATAGGGAGTCAAAAGTTTGAATTTGAATTCAAATTTTTAGTCATCTCTTATAAAAATGGATATGAAAAGTCCCGGGTAGGAGAGAGCACTCCCGAGCCTAGCATTACTGATTTTTGAGTGTGTGTGAGGTCTACACTCTAGCCCACACCTCTCTACACCATTTGGCATTGATGTTCATGCAAATGGAGTTGTATACAAATTTTCATTAACACATACATTCATATTATCCATCTCTGAGTTCTTTGTTAGTCTACTCAGAAGTCTGTCAACTTGTCAAGGGCATATCTCGATCAATTCTTCACCAAATTCAGTGATTCAAAGCTTGTTGGATTGAGCTTGTTGGATTCTACATGCTTCCAATGTTTGAAGTCATTCTATTCAGCCAGGTTGGAGAAATCGGTGTCGAGGTTAACTCTGGTCATTTTCTGCTACAGTCCTAAAAAGTCGGGGGTATAGCTTAACTTGCTAAATTGATTTCTCTTAGCATAGTTTATCCTTTTACATCATTCCACTTGGAATAGGTAGCTTACTTAGCTTATTAAATAGCCCTAAAAGGAAGTTTTTCAATTCCTACTGTGCTGGTCATACTGAGCAAAATACTCAGCAGGTGTCAAGATAAAAATAGAAGGTTTTCTTGAGTTTGTGACTTCCAAAGTTATCTGTTTTGCTTCAATCATTGCATAGATCATTTCCAAAGGACATAGGACATTTTATGGTATCATTGGAAAGCTAAACAGGTCTAGTTATCAACTCTGAAGCAAAAGAGGGCTGGTACAAAGCAAGTTTAGCAGTACGTAGTCATTCTCTTGGAGTATCCATCCATCTTCCCAATACTTTTTTTCTTTTGTTGGTGTAAATTACAAGCCTACACATTTGGCTCAAGGTTCTTTCTCCTATGTGCCCTAACATTTTGTGCCAAATCTCAAGCTCTGAAAGTGTTTGATCTTTATAACTGTATAGTGCAATGTTCTTTGTATCTTCTAACTCAAAAGTGAAAAGTCTACTTGATTTTTTTCCTTTAGCAATCCTCTTGAACCCATGTCTTGGATCCTCCACATATGCTCCATATTGATTGAATCTAACCTGCAAACCTTTCTCCACAATCTGACCAACACTCATCAAATTTTTGGTAATGGTTGGTACATAGAGTACCCTGCTCAACAAATTCTGATTTCCATCACAAGTCTTAACATTTCCAACTTTAACTACAGAATGCTTTGTGTCCTGACCTGTTTGGACTTGATGCTTACCTTTTGGTTCCTCAAGATCAGTGAGTAATGCTACATTGCCAGCCACATGATTTGAACATCCTGAGTCAATGTAGAATAGGTGGTCATCATTTGTACCTGACTTTGAAGTCATGTTCATGATCAGAAGAGAGTCATCTTGCTCCTCTGTGTAGTTGTTGTAATCCTTCCTGGATTTGAATCCTCTTGGGTAGTTGCCATTGTAATTATTGTTGTAGTTGTTGTTGTAATTATTGTTGTAACCTTGGTGATGGTTGAATCTACCTCTTGACTGTGAGTAGCCACCTCTTTGGTATCCGCTTCCTCTGTGATTCTTGTAATTCCTGAAACACTCATCTGTAGTATGATTTGATAAACCACAAATGTTGCATGGTGAGGAGTTATAGGATCTCTCCCTACCTTGCTTACCTCCTCTGCCCCTTCCTCTTGATGATCTACCTCTCCCTGCATAGTTGGCTTGAGAGGTTGATCCTTCATCTTCCACCTTCTTGCTTTTGCCTTTATCTTTAGACTTCTTATGAGTGTATAGGGCAGAAGAGTTATTACCTTTGGATGTGTCTCCATTTTTTTTGAGCTTTGCTTCATGAGTAAACAATTATCCCATGAGGGTTGTAAGATCTGGAGTGTGCATGTCCATGTAAAGATCCATGGCAGTGGTGAAGCTT
>CM035424.1:77500-137500 GCA_020310875.1 Ceratopteris richardii | reverse complement strand
GTTTTGGAGAACGTCGGTTGTCTCTAGAGCCGTGGGTAGATGCCCGGTAACGGGAACGTCCCCTGCCCCGTCTCGGCGGGTCTTGGGTCCCTTGACGGTTTCGAGCCATGAGGTTGGCACATCTTGGATGGCCACTCCTATCTTCGGGTTGAGGTCCCTTTGGGGTTGGCTTGAGCATGAAGGCCTCCCCGTTTCGGTTTAAGACTAAACGTCCGATTCGCACTCGGGTGTGCGTTTCTTCGTTTGCTGGTGCCTCGCGAGAACGCGTTTGTCTACGTGCGGCCGTTCTTCTTTGGGGAAATTCTAAGTCGCTTCCGCATGCGTAGGCCTTTGGGCCGTTCTATCTTTGTTTGTGAGCTTTCGCGCGTTTTAAGTTGGAGTCCCTTCGTTTCGGGTTACTCTCGGGCTAAGGCCCTTTGGACGTCCCTGTCGTGCATCTCAAGTTTCAAGCGGGTTCGTGCCGATAGGCAGCCCCTTGGACTTGGGTTTGCATTTTACTTCACATTTGGTATCAGAGCTTCGGCTTTGTGGGTCGGGTGCATGTGAGCCGTTGGCGGTGCCATGGACGGGCTGTCGTCAATGGGCAGAAATTTCAGTTTTGGAAAAACGGTGCATGTCGGCAGAGACGGGCCTCGCATGGGACATCGGCCGTTTGGCAAAATTTCAGAATTTTTTTTCTTATGACATATGTGCTTCAAGTGAGCCGTTCGGTTTCGGGCCATCAGCAAAGGCATGGTCTTGGTAGCGGATCGGTTCTTAAGGCCCGGGTGGCAACGGGTCGTGGGGCGGAGTGGCAACCGTCTCACCGTTGTTGGATCCTTGTGATAGGCACTTCTATTCGCCCAATTATGTGTTTGTGGGCTCGGCCTTCGGGCCTCCCTCTCCGGATCGTACCCCTCTTAGGCTGGACCGGTGTGGCTACGGCCCTGTTTTCCCCCTTCGAGGAGGGAGGTATATCCTCCATAGACTGGCAAGGTTGCCGTGTGAAGCCGGGTAGGAGTAACGCGGTAAGTCGCCTCGCGCTGTAAGTCGTGAACCACTGGGAAGGGCTTCTACCGTCCGTGCGTAACACTTTTTCCACGGGAGTGACACTAGGCGGTGCCGACAGGCCTCTCCTCGCGAGGGCTCGGGCCGGCTCTTGTGCAAGATATCTTCAGTTTTGGGGTGTGGGCAAGTTAGGCCCCCCTCTCATTTTAGTGGGCTGCCGGTACAACAGTTTTTGATGATTTTGCAAGTGGGATTTGGGGGAGAAAATGGAATCGCGCAACTTTGTACTTTTGCCCCCTCATTCTACCTTACGTAAGGATGTGCCATGCTAAAATTCATTAGATTCGGAAAGGCGATTGGGTAGCCTTGGAGCCCGCGAAGTTTCGGGCAAACAAGTTAACAGTTTTGGAAAGAAAAGTGTGCCGCCCCAATTCCACTTTGTGCTAGAATTGTCTTGACCCTTATGTTGGGTGTTCCGCGATCTTTGGTGAGGCTATGGAAGCCGACCGGTCGGTTAGCTTGTGTGCTCTAGGTGTAGGAGTGTGTTTTCGGAAGGTTAGAGATGTGCGGGCCGGTGGGTTCGACATGGTCCTCCCGTGCGGGCCGTTTTGAGGTATCGCGCCAGCGGGTCTCCTTGAAGCCGGGGCTAGTTGCGTGGGCTGTCGGGTTGAACATGGTTCTCCAGTTCGGGCCGTTTTGGGTGTGGCCATGCTTGCGGGTCCTTCTAAGGTCGGGGCAATCTTTTGGCCGTTTTTGGTGCATCGCGCCCGCGGGTCCTCTCAAGGCCGCGGCAAGTTTGTTGGTTGGCCGACGGGCTTGGACTTGGGTTCCTCCCTGTTCGTGTCGTTTCGAGGTTAGCGCCCGCGGGTCCTCTCAAGGCCGGGGCAAGGTTGTTGGTTGTGGGCCGGCGGGCTTGGACTTGGGTTCCTCCCCATTCGTGCCATTTTGGGGTGAGCGCCCGCTTGTGGGCTTGGCCGTCGGGTTGGACTGGGCTTCCTCCCGATTGTGCATTTTTGAGGTTTGCACGCCCGCGGGTTAGAGGCTAGGGCAAGTGTGGGAAGAGGAAAAGCTATGCTGACGGGCAGTGACGTTGAGGTCCCCCTCGCGCGGCTAGCAAGTAGTGAAAGGTTAAGTGTGAGCGGCCGACGGACAGTGACGTTTAGGTCCCCCTCGTGCAGTCCACGCCTGCGGGTTCCTTCGAGACCAAGGCAAAGTTGGAAAAAGGGAAAAAGGCAACCCACCGGCGGGCAGTGACGTTTAGGTCCCCCTCGCGCGGTTCGGCAAAAGGAAAGGGAAAGGCAAGGTAAGCGGTGGTCGACAGGCAGTGACGTTAAGGTCCCCCTTGTTCGATCCACTTGGTAGGAAAGTCGCTCGCGGGATCTTCGAGACTAGAGCAAGTACGTGGGCTTTGGCAGACGGGCAGTGACAATACAAGGTCCCCCTCGTTCGTGCCTTAGCGTGTTGTGTCTGCGGGTTCCATTGAGACCAGGACAAGTCTGGGTGTGGCCGGCGAGTGTGGCTCGGGTCCTTGTTGAGATATCAAGCTCAACTTGTGATGATCCAGGATGACACGTACCAGTTTTTCGTTTCTCTGACATGTATAGTGGTCATGCCGATATATGTCAGGGATACTTCCGTGAGCTTTATTAGATTTATCTACTGAGAGTGATGACACATTTGTTTCTTGCCATCTCACTCATTCGCGGACATTAGGTTTTTCCTTATGTACTGGTCTTTATATATTGCACTTGTTGTATTCTTGTTTTGAGGTCATTCTTGTACATTCCTTTTATGTAATAGAAGAAGATCATTCTTCCTTGCCTCAATTTGTGTGTGTGCTTCTCCTTGAGAGTGAGAGTGTGTGTGTGAGCTCTCTTCCTTATCTCCTTCCTCGTGACATGGTATCAGAGCCAGCGTGGCTGTAGAGAGCTCGTGGAGAAGGCGACGGTGAGAACTACGCGGCAAGGCATGGAGAAAACACGATTTCACAAATGACCTCTGTTTGCTACGAAAATCGGCGTGAAGGTAAAAGCCCTCAAAATATTTTCAGGAGTTACCCCTTTAGGGTCACTAGTTTTTGTCAGATCGAAGTTTCGGAGCCATCTCGACCTCCTTTTCGAGCACGCAAGGTGGGGCTCATAGAAAAACCAAGTCAGTTTCAGAAATTGTAACTTGCGTTCTGTTCGGTGACACTCATATATTTGAGATCCAGAATTTCAAGCGATTCCATGTATTGTTGATACACGAAAACTGTGTTTTTCTAAG
Source organism: Ceratopteris richardii (assembly GCA_020310875.1). Taxonomy (NCBI): domain Eukaryota; kingdom Viridiplantae; phylum Streptophyta; class Polypodiopsida; order Polypodiales; family Pteridaceae; genus Ceratopteris; species Ceratopteris richardii. Next base: position 134,248 of record CM035424.1, on the reverse strand, counting down.
ATCGAATTGTCACGTCATAGTGCGATAGTGTTCAAGCAAAAGTGCTGCTTGTAGTGTGTTGCGGTGTTGTGAATTGTTACAAAAATGGTAAACACAGATGGAATGAGTCAGCTTATGAGCGATAAGCTGGACAAGAACAACTTCCATGCTTGGAGATTCAAAATGATGAATTTCCTAATGGGAAAAGGCTACTGGAAGTACATCGAAGGAGAGAATGAAAATGCTCCGTAGTTACCAGAAAGGAATCGGACTGCAGAATAGTTAAGTGCATATGAGGAATGGAATCAAGGAGCAGGAAAGGTAATGTATTGGCTATCTGTTAGCATACAGGATAGCATGATTCGACACATACAGGATGGCAAGACTCCAAAAGAGGCTTGGAACAGTTTGGTCACTTTGTACGAGACCAATACAAAGGCACGGAAATTGCAACTCAAGAACGAGCTGCATACATTGGAGAAAAAGAGCATGTCGGTAAGTGACTAAACTCTAAAAATCAAAAGCATATGTGAGTCACTTGCATCTATTGGCGTGAATGTAGATGATGATGATGAGGTGGAAGTGTGCCTTTGTGGTTTAGGAGCTGCATATAAGCAGTTCAGAACTTCTATACAGATAAGGGAAAATATTCCGAATTTTGCTGATTTGGTATCTATGCTGATTATTGAAGAAAAGAATCTTGGTGAGGATTCAAACTCCCAAGGAAAGCTCAGTTCTGAGCAGGTATTCTACTCTAGCAGAGGAAGAGGCAGAGGTAGAGGTTTTCGAAGTGGAAGAGGAAACAATAACCACGAACAAGGTCAACAATAGAATCATGCAGGAGGAAGAGGACAGTTTCGAGGCAGGGGGAGTCAAAGAGGTTGCAGAAATTTCCAAAGAAATGATTCAGGTAATGATAGTAAAGGATGCTGGAATTGTGGTAAACCTGGACACTTTGAACATGATTGCAGGTTGAAGAATCAAAATAACAGAAGGCAACAAAACAACTATGCATCCACAAGTGCAGATGATTCTAAGAAGTTGTTTATGCTTCAACATCACATGATGAATACGATGTCTGCTGGTGTTTCAAAATCGAATGATAATGTCTGGTATGTTGATTCAGGTGCTTCAAATCACATGACCAGTCATGCAGAATGGTTTAGTAGTTTGCAGAAAATGCCAGTTCCTGGATATGTTGAAACAGGTGATGATACATCGCATCCTATTGAGCATACAGGAAACATAGCATTGTCTATGGAGGACGGAAAGGTAAAACATCTCGCTGATGTGCTGCATGTTCCAAATATAATAAAGAATCTGGTTTCTGTTGGACAAATGGTTGACCACGGATTACAAGTCAGGTTCAATGCTGATGGATTATATGTAGAAGAGTACAAGCAGGATGGACGATTGGTTGCCAAAGGAAACAAAGTGGGTATGATGTTCACCTTAAATGTGAAGATTTCTGTAATGAATGCAGCCATGTTTGCAAAAGGTGCAGGAGTTATTGCAGATATAGAGATATGGCACAAACGGATTGGACATGCAAGCTTACAAAGGCTGAAACTGATGCAGTCAAAGGAGATTGTCCATGGACTACCAAATCTCAAAGTTGCAGAAATGCAAAAGGTATGTGCACATGTCAATTTGGTAAACAGTCAAGAGCATCATTTCCACATGACAAGCATGTTAGTGAGAATGTACTAGAAGTAGTACATACAAATGTTTGGGGTCCAGCAAAGACCACATCTATGGGTGGTTGCAAGTTTTATGTTACTTTCATTGATGACCATACACGCAAAGTATGGGTATATTTCATGAAAGAGAAGAGCGAGGTGTTTACTCACTTCTAGAATTTTAAAGTTATGGTGGAAAAGCAGACAGGAAAGTACATTCAGACTTTAAGATCTGATGGAGGAGGTGAATACATGTCAAATGAGTTCAGTAGTTTTCTAAAAAATCATGGAATTCGGCGTCAGTTTTCATGTAGGTACACACCACAACAGAATGGTGTTGCTGAACACAAAAACAGACATATTGAAAAAATAGCAAGAGCCTTAATGGCTGAGAAGAATATGCCTCATTGCTATTGGGCACAAGTTGTGCATACTGTTGTATACATCATGAACAGAACTTTGACTACTGCTGTACATCAAGTTACACCTGAAGAGAAGTTTACAGGCAAAAAGCCAAACTTATCACATCTGAAAGTTTTTTGCTGTATTGCATATGTACATGTCCCAGATGAATTGAGGATGAAGCTTGATTGAAAAGCAAAAAGTGTGTCTTCATTGGATACTCCCTTGAGCAAAAGGGATATAAATGTTATAACCCACTCACACCATAGGTAAAGGTGAGCAGAGATGTGGTATTTGATGAAATGTCAAGCTTCTATGTAGATGCCAAAGAAGGACTGTGTCTTGAACCAAATGACAAAGAAAATGCTAAAAATTCAAGTGCAGAATCTCAGGTTTTGAGTGGACCGGATGCATCACCAAGCAATAGTTCCAACTCAAATCCATGGAGTGGAAGATTACGTGGGAATTTCAGTCCAGCAAATTCATCAAATACATCCAATAAAGGTAAAGAAAAGCTTTCTACTGGTCATATAACATGTGCAGGTTTTGAAGAAGTTGATGGAGATTCAAGCGGTTCAGAAAAGAGTCTTGATGAGGAACTTGGATTGCCCTCTGTGAAGACTCCAGGAGTAAGAAGGGCACATGTAGATGATACAAGGAGAAGTGACCCAGGACCAAGAAGATCTGGGAGGATGCGTAATTCAGTGCAACGATTGACATATGATAATTACATGGCTCGCCATTGTGCCTACATGACAAAGGTAATACAAGATGCTGAACCTTCTTGTTTTGAAGATGCAATTGGTAATGCAGATTGGAAAAAAGCTATGGATGAGGAGATTGCTGCACTTTATGGAAATGATACATGGAAGTTGGTTCCATTGCCACAAGGAAAGAAACCCATAGGTTGTAAATGGGTTTACATATGGTAGCATAAGTAGGTATAAAGCACGATTGGTAGCTAAAGGATATGCACAAACATATGGCATTGATTATGAGGAAACATTCAGCCCTGTAGCTAAAATTTCTACTGTTAGGACACTTGTTGCATTAGCTACAGCAAAAGGATGGACTTTGCATCAGATGGATGTGAAGAATGCTTTCCTACATGGTGAGTTACAGGAAGAAGTATATATGGACCAGCCACAAGGATATGAAGATTCAAAGCATCTAGAATATGTTTGCAGGTTGCAAAAGGCTTTGTATTGGCTGAAGCAGGATCCGCGTGCATGGCATGCAAGGAGTGTTGATTACTTAACCAGCATTGGGTTTTCTATGTGTGATGCAGATCACTCACTATATGCAAGGAAGGCTGATGATGGCATCACTATTGTGGCTATTTATGTTGATGACATGATTGTAGGTGGTGATAATGAAGAAAGCATCAAAGAGGTAAAGAAACTTCTTATGCAGGAATTCGACATGGAAGATCTTGGTGTGCTGCGCTATTTCTTGGGCATTGAGTTTATACATACAGAAACAGGTATATGGATGTCGCAAAGGCAATATGCCTTGAATATGCTGCAAAAGTATGGTATGGCTGATTGTAAGCCAATTTCTATGCCTTTAGATCAGAATTGAAATTGGATACTACATCAGGTGAAGCATTGGAAAATGCTACTATGTACAGGAAAATTGTGGGAAGCCTTATATATCTTACAATTACAAGGCCTGATTTAAGCTACACTGTTGGACTTGAAAGTCAGTTTATGCAGGTTCCTAGGAAGCCACATTTGGATGTTCTGAGGCACACTCTACGTTATGTGAGTGCTACTTTGGATTATGCATTGTTTTATGAAGTTGGTGTAGATTTGCAGGTTCATGGATACACCGATGCAGATTGGGCTGGTAGTACTCCAGATAGAAGATCTACTAGTGGCTTTCTTTTCTCACTTGGAGGTGCAGCTATTACATGGAGCAGTAAGAAGCAACCCACTGTTGCTTTGTCGAGTACAGAGGCTGAGTATAGAGGTGCTGCAATGGCAGCATGTGAGGCATCATGGCTGGAGATGTTACTTGCAGATTTAGGTGTGGAAGTGCAAAAGCCTATCACTATCTATTGTGATAATCTTAGCAGCATACAGTTAGCACGGAACCCTCTTTTCCATGCTAGAACAAATCATATCGAGTTACATTATCACTTCATCGGAGAGAAGGTATTAGCAGGTGATATTGATCTTGTTTATGTGAGAACAGATGAGCAGGTTGCTGATATTTTCACCAAAGCACTTGGAGCTGAGAAGTTGAAGAAGTTTCAGAAGATGCTTGGATTACAGGATATGGCGTTGAGCTTGAGGGGGAGTGTTGAGATATCAAGCTCAACATGTGATGATCCAGGATGACACGTACTAGTTTTTTCGTTTCTCTGACATGTATAGTGGTCATGCCGATATATGTTGGGGATACTTCATTGAGCTTTATTAGATTTATCTACCGAGAGTGATGGCACATTTGTTTCTTGCCAGCTCACTCATTCGCGGACATTAGGTTTTTCCTTATGTACTGGTCTTTATATATTGCACTTGTTGTATTCTTGTTTTGAGGTCATTCTTGTACATTTCTTTTATGTAATAGAAGAAGAAGAAGAAGAAGATCATTCTTCCTTGCCTCAATTTGTGTGTGTGCTTCTCCTTGAGAGTGAGAGTGTGTGTGTGAGCTCTCTTCCTTATCTCCTTCCTCATGACAGTCCCCTTGTCCATGCCTTTTCGTTGTGAGCCGCCTGCGGGATCCCTTCGAGGCTGGGGCAAGTTAGGTAGCTGCCTGCGGGTCCCTGTAGAGGCCGAGGCTTATGTACAAGGGTAGCTCGTGGTGCGTCTTCGGGGCCCGAGTTATCGTTTTGGGAAAGGTTGGCCGACACAAGAGTAAGCCACTATGCGCAGTGCGATTGTGCCTTTGGAACGCAAAGCTTGAGGGCCGACCATAGGCTCGTGTTGGATGAGGTAGGAATTGCCAAGGAGCGTCCGTTGCCTCTTGGTGATTGGTTTTGCAAGGCTGAAAATATGGCGGGTGTGTGGAGCGGTTTGAGACGGCCCTTTCCATCACAAATGGTGATTTTCAGGAACTCGGCCAGCATGTTGTAAGTCGCTTGTTCGCCTCACGTCTGTGCCTTTGCTACGTCAAGCTTGAGGGCCGCCGATAGGCCTCTCTTTTGGTGGGATTTGCCTTGGCCGTTGTATGGGCGCCATGCCTTGGTGATTTTGGATCTGGGAAAGGAAACAACCGGATGTGTGTGTGGAGTGGCGACGAGGTCTCGTCCACCACAGTTTTTGGGTTTGACCCTCTTTTGCATATCAGCCCGGGAAGGGGCAATCTTGTTCTCTTTGAGAACGGCTTAGTGTCGTTTGGCACTAAGTTTTATCTTCGGTTTGGAAAGGCCCATCCTGTTGCATGGCAACAAAGGGCAATGTCTGCGGGTATCGGCTTGAAGTCTTGATGCGTCAAGCTTCGTGCCTTGTTGGAAAGGAAAGGCCCATGCTTATCGCAAGGCGATAAAGGGGCATATGGACATCCGGATCACGACTTGAATTTAGGGGATTGATCACCCTCTTCATGATAAGAGTTGTCTTGGAAAGTTCCAAGAACTTAAGGCCCATATCTATCGCATCGGCGATACAAGGGCAAGATGAACCGTTCATAAGCGAATTGAGTTGGAAGGACCGTGCACCCTTCTTGACGATAGGATCTCCTTGAAGGTTCTTGGACGTAAATACGCATTCAGCCTACAAAGAGGCAAAGCGTTTAGACCCAAAATTTAGCTCATGTGGAGCTTGACTTTGTCCCGATGCAGTCAGAGTGGGGCAAGTCATCCCTCTTAGTAGTCCCTTTGCTTCGAGCCAAACCGGCGATGTTAGGTTCGCACCTCTTGCACAAGTAAGTTTCCCTTAGATATGTTTTGCACGACAACCCATGGTTATAAGGACACTGCTCCACCTGCTGAGATCTCCATCTCACTAAGAGTAAGAACACCATGCAGAGTCATAAAATTCATTTTCACGAAATGTCACCCCTGCAACTACACCGTAGATAGGATTAAGCTAGCACCTGTAGGTGAACTTCTCGAGGACGAGAAGTCTGTTGAAGCGGGGGTGAATATGTGACGGCCCTGTATTTCTATCCAGCCCCTAGTGGTGCTTGGGTGGTATTCCCTGCTGCGCCAAATTGTGTGCATCTATAAGGGGAGTGGGTTCCATGACATCCTCTGCATGGCGGACCGGACTGGAGTGCCCTCCAACGTGCGGGCTAAGAAGCACTATGGACGTGTCTTCCGAGCCTTCCCTTCCTCACCGTTTTGGAGAACGTCGGTTGTCTCTAGAGTCGTGGGTAGATGCCCAGTAACGAGAACGTCCCCCGCCCCGTCTCGACGGGTCTTGGATCCCTTGACGGTTTCGAGCCGTGAGGTTGGCACGTCTTGGACGGCCACCTCCTATCTTCGGGTTGAGGTCCCTTTGGGATTGGATTGAGCATGAAGGCCTACCCGTTTCAGTTTAGGACTAAACATCCACTTCGCACTCGGGTGTGTGTTTCTTTGTTTGACGGTGCCCCGCGAGAACGCGTTTGTCTACGTGTGGCCGTTCTCAATTCTTTGGGGAAATTCTAAGTCGCTTCCGCATGCGTAGGCCTTCGGGCCATTCTATCTTTGTTTTGTGAGCTTCCGTGCCTTTTAAGTTGGAGTCCCTTCGTTTCGGGTTACTCTTGAGCTAAGGCCCTTTGGACGTTCTTTTCGTGCATCTCAAGTTTCAAGCCAGTTCGGGCCGATAGGCAGCCCCTTGGACTTGGGTTTGCATTTTACTTCACAAAATCCCACCCCCCACCCCCAACAAGCCCCCACCTCCCCGACCCCCTCTCCTTCCACACCCGTCTCCCTGACTTCCCAACCCGAAGGAGGTGTGGCATTTTTTTGAGGCCTGCATGGGGTTTTCTCCATGGCATGGGGGGTTTTTTAGGAAAGGAAGTGGGGTTTTTTTGGAACAGATGTGGGGTTTTCCTCCCGACATGTCCCTCCCCTCCCTTCTCCTCCCACCCCACACACCCCCCCCCTTTCCTCCCTCCTTCCCGGGCTTCTCAACCCAAGGGCCTGTGTGATTTTCTAGAGGCTGATGGGGGGTTTTTCGAAAACCAAGTCGGGTTTTTCTCGCGGAACGCCTCCCCTCCACACAAACATCCCCCCCTCCCTCTCTCTCCCTCCCTCCCCCTCCCTCCCTGCCCCCTCCCCCCACCACACACCCCTCCCCCCCTCCCCTTTTCCCTATCACAACCTGTATTTCCATCCAGCCCATTTCAGTGCTTGGGGGGTATGCCCTATGGCGCCAAATTGTGCACAGCTATGAGGGGTACTAGTACTCCTCATACCAAGCTCTCATTGCCTTCTTCAACACGAGTTGCTAATAGAATATAAACGTGTTCTGGCAATCTTCTTGGTGTCCCTCTTGTTGGCTCATGCGTATTGTGGGTTTAAACGTCTCAAGTGGTATCAGAGCAACGACCCTCGGGGAAGCCTTTGGACGGGCCGACTATCACACCAGTATTGGCAGTGCCATCTAACGTCTCGGGCCCATCCGTGGGAAGTTCTCTGACGCCGCAAGAGGTCTTTTGGCCCTCCCTCCCTCCCTCCCTCGTAAGCAAGGGCCACCCCGTTGCCCCCCCTCCCCCCCTCAAGCAAGGCACCCCCTTGCCCCCCCCACCTCAAGCAAGGCACCCCGTTGCCCTCCCCCCCCTCCAGCAAGGCACCCCCTTGGCCCCCCTTCCCTCCCTCTTCGCATCGCCGGCAGCCCGTCAAGGTAAGCATCCAAGCTACCCGCCGTCGGCCCCGCGCTCCCTCCACCCCATCCGCGTTAACCGGTGGACCTTCACCCTCACCCTCTAGGTGCCCTGCGCCCTAACTCATCTGCACCCTACCCCCCTCCCAGGTTACCGCTGTTTGGCTCCACGCACGATGGCTAGCGACCACAACGTTGGCACGACCGGGCTAACCTCAGGGACAGAACATGCCAAAAACGTGACTGAACGGCGCCGACGTCATAGGACCCAATGACAAGCCTTGGAAGAAGAACTTAACCGCCTTCTCTTGGTGAACGCCGAACTACACGAATGCCTCCAGGAGGCCGAGATCAACGCCGAAATCCACACCCAATCGGAATCCGACCAAGCCCCACCCAACCCTGACCCCGTCCATGATCGCATAGATAGACTCGAAGACACCCTCTCTAGACTAACGACCTTAGTAGAAACCCACTTATTAGCTAAGGACCAGTCTCAATCCCAACCACAACCTCAGTCAAGCACCCAACCGGTACCCCAACCCACTCCTACCTACACATCCCAACAGCTCCCAACTCTTTTAAACCCAACCCCGATCACTCAAATGCAACCGGTGGACATCGATGACCCGACTCCTTTGGCTTCTTCAAACCGAACCCCCCTGATAAGTACCAAGGCGGCCAAAGCTCCATTGCCATCAATCGATGGATCGAAGGTATGGAAAGCTACCTCGAAATGCTTCGGGTTGGCCGCAACCATTGGACGTGCATCGTCGGCCAATTCTTACAGGACGAGGCCTTAGCTTGGTACATGGTGGAACACAAGAAGCAAGCCTGGCCCTCATGGGATCACTTCAAGGCGGCCATCATCGACTACTTTGTGCCTCGCAATGAAGCGTTCCAAGCACGCAACGAGTGGTGCAACCTCCGTCAAGACAAGTTTATCAGGCCTTATGTATCACAATATCGTAGGCTCATGCTCCAAATCAACGACATGGCTCATATTGATCGCCTACACGGCTTCCTTTACGGCTGCTCTCCGTACTACCGCAAAGAAGTGGAGAAGCAAGACCCCCAAACCTGGGAGGATGCAGTTTGCATCGCAGAACGTCTCAACGACGCTTACTCCAACCGGCTTGCACGCTCGACCGACGGAGGCCAAACTAACCGCAAAGAATCAACCGCAAGCAAAGAGAAAACTTCCTCATACCGAAGACCTACCGACAACCAATGTGGCCAAGGCTTCAAAGCTCTCCCAGCTCCAATCGAGAATCGTTTAGGATCCCCTAATCGAAGCAACCAACTCAGGCACGACCCTCGCCCGGTGTGCAAGCATTGCCAGGGCAGCCACCCTACCGACAAGTGTTGGAGGAAAAGACCCGACACTCGAGTGCAAGCAACAAAAACCGAAGAGGCATCCACGTCCGGACCGAAGATCACCGAAATTCACAGTGACGAATCAGAGGACTCCTCACCCCGTGGGCCGTCCACTTCTAAAGGGAAGGCTCAATGCCATTTAGTTGTGTTACCCATCATACACCAAGTGTTCATTATGGGCGAAGTCAGAGGTGAACGAATGCCGGTGATGCTAGACACGGGTGCGACCCACAACTTCATGACCCCGCAGTGCGCTCAACGCCTTGGACTCAAGCTCAGTAAACGGCTCCCATGTCCGTCGTCTTTGCTCAGGGAGAGGCGAGTCACGTCCGGTATGCCGACGGAGTCCCGGTCACGTTAGGCCAGTGGTTCGGCCACCTAAACTTCCTCATTATACCAATGGAAACGTTCGAAGTCATTCTAGGCCTCGAGTTTATGGACAAACACATGATCTCCTTTTTCGGCAAAGGGGTAGACAAAGTACTTCTAGATCAGAATGGGCAAGCTCTCATCCTTGACTGCAACCGAGTCCGAGCCCCTCAGGCGGACGAGCCATATGACAGCGAACCATGAGAATCAATGCACATACACAAAGGCAAAGAGAAAGCTCATGCTCGACCATCAACTTCCACACACTCATCATCACCGCTATCGCATAAACAATTTCGACGGGCAGTTTATCAAGGCGGGATTGCACACTTATGCATTCTCCGATCGGTCGTAGAGGAGACGAGACCACGGCCGATCGATGTCTCAAAGATTGGGCACCCGAGCTTCCAGATGCTTATGGAAGAGTTCTCAGACATTCTCACGGACACACTTCCACCCGGCCTTCCCCCCTTACGTAACGTCCAACATCGGATTGATACACTCCCAGATCAACCGCCCCCTTCACGTGCCCCTTACATAATGAACGAGACGGATCTTCAAGAGCTCTAATGACAACTACACGAACTCGAGGACCAAGGGTACATTAGACCAAGCAGCTCACCTTACGGAGCCCCTGTCCTGTTTGTGAAGAAGAAAGACGGCTCCCTACGTTTATGCATCGACTACCGCGTGCTTAACAAAGGCACAATCAAGAGCAAATATCCCGTCCCGGTGATGGAGGAACTTCTAGATCACCTCGGCAAGGCTCGGTACTTCACACGCATAGACCTCCGCTCCCGGTACCATCAAATCAGGGTAGCACAAGAACACATTGAGAAAACAGCCTTCCGCACACGCTACGGCAGCTACGAGTGGCTTGTGATGCCATTTGGACTTACCGGTGCACCGGCCACCTTTTGTCGAGAGATGAACGATGGCTTCCGGGACATGCTTGTGTTGAGAGTTCCATGCTCCACCCTTTTGTCCAAAGCTAGTTTCATTCTCATGCAAGTTCACTTATCCCACATGCAAGGGAATTCTCCCAAACTCCATATAAGCAAGACCTCGCTTCACTCCTCATAAGTCATTCCACTCTAGCTCATTGCCAAGAGTGTGCTTCCACTCCTCATGGAGTCTCCATGCTCATAGAGCATACTTTGTAAGTTCATTTCTATTATTTCATTAATCATGTTTTGTTATCTCTTGTTCCTTCCTCCTTGGCTTGTTAGATGTGTGCACATGAGTAGAGTAGGAGTAGTCCTTTTTCATTCAACATGGTATCAGAGCATAGGTTATCTTTTTGGAGATTTACCTAATGGAGTTCATAGTTTTAATATTGTTCTTCATTTTCTCTTATCCCATCACGTTCATCTTCATTGGTAAAGATCCATTTCTTTTTTAATCCCTCCCTCCCTCCCTTTATAATAAAAGTGCTTCTTAGCACTAATTTCCATTTATCATATCTTTAGTATGGTAGTTTTTTTTTTTCTTCCTACACTCCTTGCACTAGCCATTTCTCTTTGAGTAATATTGCTCCCATAAGCGCTTATGTGGAGAAAAGGAAGGACCATACATTGATGTAGTTGGAATTATGTGCCATATAACAAGTGCTGGAGGATTGACAGTGAACATGGGCAGTACGACAACACTCTGCCGTGAAGAAGCTTATGAGCATCTTCCATCAGAGAAAAGTCACCGCACACTCTGCCCTTTCATATGTGAGCAAGCACCACAGTTATCTTGAGCGGAGCAAAGTGCCGTGAAGAAGCTTACGAGCTACGCCATCGCAGAGAGAGATAGAAAGACTGAAAATCAAAGCGGCTTGCAGACAACAAACGCAGGTTGGAGGTGCTCGGTTTGGGAAGCTGACATTCGCCTTCATGTCTGTATGCCCGAATCAAAGTGCCCTATCTATGGATGAATGAAGTAGCCATTTCGCATCTGTGCGTGACAACAGAGAGTCAATGTTAGTAGAATCAGCGAGAAAGGAACTGCGCAATGAGATCTAGAATAATGAGAAAAGCGGAGTATCAGAAAGCGAGAGTTTTCCACCATCATGATGCGTCAGATCGAAGATGAGAATGCCTCAGTCAGGAAGGTGGAGGAGAGCCTTTTAGCGCTGCAGAACATTTTTCTGCAAATGTCTGTACTTATGCAGATGCAAGGAGCTGAGCTTAACGACATGGATGATGGAGCGACACATGCTGGAAGCAATGTCCTACATCAGCGCTGGCATGACGGACCTGGAAAGCGCCGCGTGCGTGGAGAATAACAGAGATAAACCATGGCTGGATCACAGTCGGAGGGATCATTCCTCAGTACTCTCCATACTCCGCTGTTGCATTTGAATCCAGATCCAAGAGGGATCTGCCAGACGATCTGCCAGACCTTGTCGCCTTTCTTCAGCCTACCTTGTGCTTCACAATACGCCAGCGCATACCATATACCGCTGCCCGACGTGTTATCACAGCGCTTGAGCGCCATTCTGCCAGAGCAGCGTTGGGCACTTCTCAGCAATACAGAAGCGTGCTGATAGGAGGAGTGCAATCCACTTCAGATAAGTCTACCGTTTAAATGCGCAGCTATCATTGGCTTCCATCCATGCTAAATCAGAGACTTCCCAGCCTGTCAAAGGACAAGGAGTGACGGCGATAGCTGGTGACATTGATCACTGCTGCCAGCTGGAGACTTGAAGCCCAGTGTAGAGGCACACGCTCCATGTAGCCTAAATCTGGACGAAAGATTCTCAAAAGATTCTCGCGTTCAGGAGAGATGTATCAATGCCGCTGACTGAGCTACGAGTTAATTGCTAAAGGTGAGGAGCGACCCCATTTTTTTTTTTTTTTAAATGGAGGTTCGGCCGAGGCCTACTCCCCCGGACTTTAACTTTGAAATTACAACTGTACAAGGAAGAGCATAGTACTCATGGGACCCCTCTTATCCCACAAGAACAAGGGTTTACAACTGGGTTAAACGGCGGTCACAACTACCGCGGGAATGGTCAAACGATGGCCAACAGCCACATACATCAGTTCCTGGGATTTATATGTCCCTACATGTTGCTGCCAGGGGTTGAACCCTCGCCCCCGCCTCAAGAGGTGAGAGGCCCAACCACCAGGCCAGCGAACCGGGACAGGAGCGACCCCATTGGTCAAATGATAAATTGAGGGTTTAAAAGAACGATGACATAAGCATTGATGAGATATGCAATTCATCTAGATACTAGAACGAATATTTTTTTTTTTCAAAGGAAGGATGACATAAGTCCCAGCTAGAGGCTCGAAGAAGATCTATTTTGCCCAAATTTTGTCTAGAACATCTCATTTCAATGTACGCTATTGATTGTAATTTGTAAACTTGCACATAAACTATCTCAAGGATATGCCAAACACATGGCTCCTATGACATATTCAAGCCCCATATAAAGGGATTAGACACTGCCACCCCAAAAGTGTGGTAAGACCTTCCCTATGAGTTCCACATATGCTCTCTCATGAACATGGCACCTATAGTGCAACCAAATTAATGAGGCCAAAAGCAATACCAAAGAGCCTACCAAAGATCCCATCGATGGATCCAAAAGAAATCAACAAAGAACACAAAGCAAAAGAAGGTGGCAAATGGTTCAATAAGCACTACCTACCCCATGATGTAAACCCTTGTACATGTTTAGGGATCCCATATGTCCCTAGATCCCAACAAAAAACCACTCGGATCCCAAATGTTCAAGTATATGTTTTGGAATCCCATATGTCCCAAGATCCTAGGGATGCCATATGTCCCAAACTTGGATCCCATATGTCCAAGTTATGTCTAAGGATCCCATATGTCCTTGGATCCTAAAAACCCATGGACTAAGTGATCCCATATGTCACTAGTCCCCCATATTAAAAACAAAAAGGGTCATCACATGGAGGGGGGGTGTTGAGAGTTCCATGCTCCACCCTTTTGTCCAAAGCTAGTTTCATTCTCATGCAAGTTCACTTATCCCACATACAAGGGAATTCTTCCAAACTCCATATAAGCAAGGCCTCCCTTCACTCCTCATAAGTCATTCCACTCTAGCTCATTGCCAAGAGTGTGCTTCCACTCCTCATGGAGTCTCCATGCTCATAGAGCGTACTTTGTAAGTTCATTTCTATTATTTCATTAATCATGTTTTGTTATCTCTTGTTCCTTCCTCCTTAGCTTGTTAGACGTGTGCACATGAGTAGAGTAGGAGTAGTCCTTTTTCATTTCAACAGCTTGATCTCTTCCTCATCATTTACATCGATGATCTCCTGATCTACAATCGCACCTTGGAGGAGCACTACGTGCACGTTCGGGCGGTCCTCTTACGCTTACGGCAGCGCCGACTTTTCGCCAAGCCCAGCAAGTGCGAGTTTTGTATGAAGAAGCTGGATTTCTTGGGGTTTATCGTTTTAGAACTCGGCCTCCATGCTGACCCCCAGAAAGTAGAAGTCGTGCTCAAGTGGGCACCCCCGAAGACCGTCAAAGAAGTTCGAGAATTCATAGGCTTTTGCCAATTTCTCCATCGGTTCATCCAAGGCTTCAGCAAGATTGCAGCCCCGCTCTTGGAGTTGATCAAAGAAAAGGAGCCATTCAAGTGGGGAATGGACAAGCAAGATGCATTCGAAGCATTGAAGGTCACTATGTGCAATGCCCTGGTGCTCAAACTTCCAGAGTTCGACAAACCATTCGAAGTTCATACCGGTGCATCGGGTTCGGCCATCAGAGGCGTCCTCTTACAAGATGGGCAGCCAATTGCTTATGAATCGCACAAACTCACTGGCCCCGAGCTCAGATGGAGCACACATGAGCAAGAAATGTTAGCCGTCATACACTGTCTTCGTAAATGGAGGCACTATGTCCTAGACAAACACACAAAAGTCTTCACCGACAACATCTCTTTGAAGTACTTCACCTCTCAACCCAAGTTAAGCCCGAAGCAAGCTCGATGGCAGGATTTCCTCGCCGAGTTCGATCTCGAGATCATCCACAAACCGGGCAAGCAAAATGTCATGCCAGATGCACTTAGTCAAAGACCCGAGCTCCAGGCGATGTCCACAGTTTCATCCGATTTGAGAGGCAGAATTCAACGAGCATAGGCACAGGATGCCCAAGTCCAAGAAATACTTCAGGAGATGCAAACGGCCCAGGCCCCGAGTCGCTACACACTACAAGAAGGCATCCTCCATCGCAAAGGAAAAATCTATGTACCAAACGACTTAGAGCTACGCAAAGAGCTGCTGTGGGAGGCACATGATTGCAAAGTGGCCGGCCATGGAGGCCAAAACCGCAGCTATGAGATGCTCCACAAACACTTTTATTGGCCCCACATGAAGGCATAAGTCCAAGAATATATGGAAACATGCCCGACGTGCCAGTTAGTCCGTCAAGATCGGGTGAAGCCCGCCGGCCTTCTACAACCACTCCTGACTCCGAACCGACCGTGAGACATGATCAGCATGGACTTCATAACCGAACTCCCACCGTCTTTGGGGTTCAACACCATCTTTGTTGTGGTGGACTATTTCACAAAGCAAGCACATTTTATCCCGGTTAAGCCGCCGCTCAACGCCAAGGCCGTGGCTCAGCTCTTCTTTACTCACATCGTGAAGTATCACGGATTACCTTTGGCCATCGTGTCGGATCGGGACGGACGCTTCCTAAGCCAGCTGTGGACAGAGCTTTTCCACATCTTGGGGACGTAACTTAGGTTCTCCTCAGCTTATCACCCACAAACCGATGGGCAAACAGAACGGGTCAACCAGACGATCGAAGATTATATCGGAAACTATGTTAGAACCGATCAAAAGGACTAGGTGAAGTCACTTACAGCCTGGAACTTCCCGACAACGTGCAATTTCACAATGCCTTTCATGTTAGCCTCCTCAAGCGGTTCAAACCCGACTCAAAGTACGGACGTGAGATCCCGGTGTTGCACGACGGCGAGAACCAGTTCGAGGCAGAAGCTATTTTACGGGATCAGAACACCCGTGAAGGTCCCCAATTCCTCGTGAAATTCAAAGGCGGCCCCTTAGTTGATGCGGATTGGCTTCCAGGCAACACCTTTGGGTCCGACCATCCATTAGTCCGAAAATATTACCGCCACACTTAAGCCATTTTTGGCTATAAGCCCCATATAATGTTTCCGAATTTTGTAAACACACCTTCTTTTTTTGTAAGACCCGAACCCGCTTGTTGAGGACACCAAGCTCTTCAAGCCGGGGGAGGATGTCACAACGCGTATTTCTATCGAGCCCATTTCAGTGCTTGGGAGGTATGCCCTATGGCGCCAAATTATGCGCAACTATGAGGCGTACTAGTACTCCTCATACCAAGCTCTCATTGCCTTCTTCAACACGAGTTGCTAATAGAATATAAACGTGTTCTGGCAATCTTCTTGGTGTCCCTCTTGTTGGCTCATGCGTATTGTGGGTTTGAACGTCTCATTCCTAATCCCCTCCCCCCCATGCCCCTCCTCCCTCCCTCCTCCTCCTCCCTTCCACTCCCCCCCTCCCCCTCACCCCCCACCCCTCCCTCCCTCCCCACACACACACCCTCGCCCCCCTCCTCCCTCCACACACCAAGTGGGGTTTTCTGGAGGCTCACGTGGGGTTTTTCTTGAAAACCAAGTGGGGTTTTTCTCGCGGAGCGCCTTCCCTCCACCCCCCCTTTCTCCCCCCTCCCTCCCTCCCTGCCCCCCACCCTCTCCCCCCCTTGCTCCCTCTCCCTCCCCCCTCCCCTCCCCCCCCCCCTCCCCTCCCCTTCCCTCCCTCCCCCCCCCCTCCTCCCCCTCTTTCCACTCCTTCCCCCGCTCCCACCCCCCCTCCCCCCCGCCTCCTCCCCCCCCACACACACACCCTCTCGTCGCCCTCCTCCCTCCCTTCTCCCCTCCACACACCAAGTGGGGTTTTCTGGAGGCTCACGTGGGGTTTTCTTCGAAACCAAGTGGGGTTTTTCTCGCGGAGCACCTGCCCTCCATCCCCCCCCTCCCTCCCACTCCCTCCCCCCCCCTCCTCCCCTCCCCCACACACACACACACCCTCACCCCCTCCTCCCTCCCTCCTTCCCTCCACACACCAAGTGGGGTTTTCTGGAGGCTCATATGGGATTGTCTTTGAAACCAAGTGGGGTTTTTCTCACGGAGCGCCTACCCTCCATCTTCCCCCCCCCTCCCGCCCCCCACTTCCCACTCCCCCCCCTAGCCAGGGCATGTGGGTTTTTTCTGGAGGCTCACGTGGGGTTTTTTCGGAAACCATGTGGGGTTTTTTCAGAGCGCCCTCTCCTCCGCCCCCCCTCCCCAAGGGCATGTGGGGTTTTTCTGGAGGCTCACGTGGGGTTTTTTCGGAGCGCAGCCCCCCACTTGTATTTCTATCCGGGTTCCTTTGGTGCTCATGGGGTTTGTCGACCGACGCCAAATTGTGCGCAACTATAAGGGTAGTTGTGCTCCCTTGAGTTGGGTGTGGCGTGGACCATGGAGCGAGGGAAGGGTTAGGTGAGGTGATTTAGTCCCCCGAACCCCTCTTGTGATGTTGGGAAGCAATCCCCCCCTCGAGCATGTGCAAACGCTAGCTCCCCTCGACGAGCTTGGCCATTGAGCCGTTTGGAGTCTTACGGGGCTCGACGTGCATATGTGGTCGATAAGCTTGGTAGGCGATGAGGGATGGTGTGTTGTGTCCTCGGCCGGAGCGTCGATGTTGGTGAGCTCCCGTCCGGGCCACGATGTGATCAAGGAAGACGAGGAAGTTTATCTTCATCGCAAGATTGTGTGCGGTATCGCCGAAGAAGGAGGTTGGGCAAGAAGCCGACGCTGGGGTTGGATCAGGCCCCTTACTGGTGTACCGTTCCCGCTGTCCTGCGAGCGGCGTCTGCGCGCTGGGCCCCTCGCCTATACTCTCTGGAGTGTGTGCGATCCTCGTAGGGCTCCCGCCTCTCGGAAGTGATGAGACGTACGTGCGTACGCGTGAGACTATAGGCGTCGGGAAAGAGATAATCGGATACATCAGTAATACACGGGATGCAGATGAAACTCAATGATGCGATCAAAAAGTAATGGCGATCGACCAATAAAAGTGAATGATAGAGTGATGCCCGCTACAGTGCGGGTCCGTGATACAAAAATCCGCTACAGTGCGGAACAAGTAAATACAAATAAATGCCGCCGCTACAGTGCGGATTGGCTGGATATGATATGCCTCTTGCTACAGTGCAAAAAGGCACCCATGATCTTTGGCTTCGTTCTTCACGGATGGATCTTTTCTTCACTTTGGGTCTTCGGTCTTCCGTCAATGCTTTACTTCAAGTCTTCTTCAAATAATTGTCTTCACTTCATAAACTGCAATAGCCTCCAATCGCCTAGAAACCTGGAGAGTAGATGCACCAAGAAGATACACGAGGATTGTACTCTTTACTTCGGTCTTCAATCAGCAATTCTTTACTTCATATAATCCTCCAATATCATCAACCATAACCTGGAGAAGCGTTCCACAGAAGAAACCCACGAGGGTATAAAAAAATCATTTCATGAACACGTTTCATCAATCACTCAAAACTAATAACTCTATTTTATTTGAAATTTCTCTTTATATTCTTCCATTCATTCTATTATTACATTCGTATATTCCTTTCCTTTTTTCTTTCAAAATGCAAAACCCAAATAAGAGGGATATCTAGAAACATATAAACTAAATAAGGAGGCCCCTTCAATAATATTCTAAAGGTGCGTGAACACATTGGTAAAAGTCATTTCAAGTTCCCTTCGATAGCCATTGAATTATGCCTCCAAAGTCAAGTTAAAACGACATTGTTGTAAGGTGACTTTAATGAAATCCCAATGAGGTATAGAGATGCAATGATATTATGATATGATGAGGTCTACTTGAAGTAATTCAGAAAAACATGAAGTATAAGCTAAGTGACTCTAATCCAGATCCTTGCATCCGATTTGTCTATCTTATCCGTTTGGAGCGACCAAATCTCTCTATCACTCTCTTTCTCTCTCAAACACAGATACGAAGCGCATATAGAATACTGTTTTACATCAAGCATCATGATGTTCAAATCTCTCTCTCTCAAGCTTGCGCGTGAAAATAGCCACCACGAACCCCTCTCTTTCTGTTTGTCTCCTCATGCCACACTACGTCTCTTTTTGCGAATCTCTGTAGCGCCACCATCTCTCTCAACGCCGCCAAACCATCTCTCTCTGCGCGTGAACAATACATTATAGACCACAAATACATTTTTCTCTCTCCAAACACTGTGCGCGCGCCGCGCCGCCAGCTACTGGGTCTCGACTCTCTCTCCCTCTCTGACGTCGTGTTCGCCTCCAAATCTCTCCATAAGACTCTCTCTCTGAATATTCTTCACCGCCTCGAATTCTCTCTCCACGTCTCGACAATACTCATCCACGGCAGTCAACCGCCTCTCTCTATCCAATAGCGTCAGCACGACTCAGCAGCACCCAATTGCTCTCTCGGTTATTGCGAAGCACCTGACAACGCCGCCGACCTCATGAGTCCACACTCTCTATGGATTCCTCAGGACTGTCTCCTGTGGCGGCGCACGTCTTCTCTCTCTAAGACACAACACCGGATCGTCAATCAGGAGGAATCCCGAGTCTCTCTGCGCAGTGCAAGTAGTCAGCCACGCAGCGTCAACAGTCGGCCTTGATCTCCTTATCCAATCATCTATCCGAGATTTCTCGAGCTCTCTCGACTTCTCCACCGGATTCTGCTCCATCCTCGCTGTGCTGGCGCTGAACAGACCAATCAATTCTCTCTGGTTGCATCACATCAGCACAACCGCGCAAGTTGCCAGGGCCTGCCCAGTGCCCACTCTCTCTGTCGGCGCACAGACAGCTAAGCCTCGACCTATCTCTCTCTACATGTCAACAGAACCGACTCTAATTCTCTCTCTACTGCAACGAGCTCTCTCCATCGATCCCTCCGACATCAGGGGCACTGCGGCAGATATCTCTGCCTCTCTCTCTGACGTGCGCGCAAAACCCCCTGGATCTTTTTTTTTTCGAAAAAAAAACTGAGCATAGACTCCTGCGAGTGAAACCTTAGCTCTCCTCCGAGTGGTTTGTTTTTGTTGTTCCCTCTCGGGGTGCCCTCCCCGCCCTGTGTCGGGTTGGGGCTCCCTTAATGGCCCTCCACGAGGCGCTTCGCGACGGTATGATGGGCTCCAAGGCAGATAATGCAAGTATCGTACTGAACTCGATGCTTAATCCTATCTATGAAGGAAACAATGGGTCGTCCCTGGCGCTGGGTGTCAACCCTAGCTATGAGAAAGCTTTAGATGATCAGGTCAGTGGCAACCCTAAAGTACAACAACTGATGCAAGGTCATGTATCCTACGCCAAGGCTTTACAGAGTCAACAGCATGGCTTCTACTTTATGTTTGCAAATCAGGATTTACCAGGTATGCATTTTCCTCACTCTATTTTCAATGACTACAAAGGTAAGGGCAAGGCTGTCGAGGATAATGTTGCTGGCAGCTCCTATCCTAAGACTGAGAAGGAACATTCGTTAAACCTAGATCCGAAAACTGACGATAAGGATGAGTGCACTCTTATTATAGAGAGCTCCTTGCTCAATAGTTGGAACATTCACCTTGAGGATAAGGTTGTGATAGCCCTCTGTCATGGACCTCGACCAGCTCAGGATGTCCTAAAAAATTGGATGAGAGTGAATTGGGAAAGTAAGGGGCTATTTGCCAGGCATATGCAATACCTGCCTAATAACTTTTTTCTCTTTTTTTTTGAAGATGCGAGTAACGCAATGCAAGTCATAGCAGAGGGGCATTGGATCATTAGGAACACCCCTATCTCTGTTTATAAATGGTACCTTGGCTTTAACCCTAGGAGTAACAAGCCGACCAAAATTCCAGTCCGGGTGGAATTTCTGGATTTTCCTGTGGAATACTATCCGTGGCTAGAAAAACTAGGATCGTTAATTGGGAAAGTGCTCGGACAGAAACCTAAAAAAGATTTTAATCCCAAATGGGAGCCCCAGATGCTTATAGAGGTAGACATCTCTAAAAATATTAAAACTGAGTTGGTTATTAAGAACTCAGAGGGATGTAAGCTGCATGTTCAAAAGATTTTCTACAAGAACCTCCCTAACGCGTGTTTTAATTGTTATAAGCAAGGTCTTTTAATAAAAGACTGCCCTCTGCTTGCCAAAAATCAGGTAAAAGAGACTTCTGGGTAGGCATTTGGTCTTACTGTCAAATACAGGGGCTCAAAACTCCAAGTTGCAAAGATATTTTGATTGGTGAATCAGGAGGCATGGACATCCTTCTGTGGCAGATTATCAGAAATCATTCTTTGTGGTTTATTTGGAAGAATAGAAACAGTGCCATCTTTAATAAAAGGGGAAAATATCACTTCTTCTCTTATCTGCTGGGTCTGAGGAAAATCCTCAATCTCTGTTCATCCTATTGTCATGAATCCCAATCGGACTTTAAGAGCCCCTTTGTAATTTTAAAAAACTACCACTGTGATGTGTGGAAGGCCAAGCTCCTTCGTATGTACTCAAAGCCCAGGTGTGACATGATCACTTTCCTGGGTGATTTTGTTAACTCTATCCTCTTATGAGGCCCCCCTACCTTTTCGGAACTAGGATTTCCTATATCTGCCTTGGGCTCCCCTGAGGGCCTGATGTAAGTTTGTTTTTGTCTAGCATCAATTTTATTCTTCCTGTTTTTATCAAAAAAAAAAAATCCCTGGATCTCTCTCTATTACGGCGCAGGACTGTCTCTCTGAAGTTGCGCCGACAGACCACCTGTCCTTTTTGAGTGATGCGCAATCGACAGTAGAGCCCCAAATCCCTCCATGGATGGTTTGTTACTTCAGTTGTCTGAGTGTCCTCCTCTCTATCCCACTCTCTTTCCTACAACATCCATAGTCTATGCCTCCATCTTTGTCAACATGTGCATCCTTTCATATGCCTCTCTCTCTAAGTGCAGAGTAGTGTGCTCACAATGAGAAACCTCAAACCATCATGCAATGTTATCGGATGCTTATGCTTAGGAGCCAAATGATGGCCAATTATAAATATGATTGTATCCCAAAAGCTTGCCATCGTCAAGCATCATCTACATCGGCTACTCTCTCTCCCATACGTAGGACTCAAAAGTAAAAGATGAATGTGAATATCAATGAACAAGAGAGGGGGAATAGAAGTTTACCTGGAGAAGCATTCCACAGAAGAAACCCACGGGGAGAACAAATGAAGCTTGGGCTCCTATTTATAGGCACCTCCCCCCTTGGAGTTTCTTCTAGAAACTTCTAACCTCCTTACAAACTTTCTAATTCCAGATCACTTTGCATGTTTATCTGCTATTTTGGAAAAATGCCACCTCTTATTTCTATTTCTAGTTTTTCTATTTTTATTTTTCTAATTTTCTTCTTTCTATCTTTGGTTCTTTTTCTTTTCTCTTTCCTAATCTAAGGTTGCTTTCACACTTTATACACAAATTAAATAAATTCCAAGGGCTAAACTTATGGAAAATGACAAAACTAAGGTTCCAACCTAGGGTTTCCATGGGGCTAGACTTAGTTTCATAAACTATTTACAAAATCACATGGTTTCGTAGCTCATAGTCAGTTAAATCGGCCAAAACATGTATAGTTTATACCACTTTCTTAGTCAAAACTCCACACAAAACTCATAAAGTCAAGCAACTTTGAAAAAAAAAACAATGCACACTCCCTGCGGGATTTCATCCCGACAGCGGCTTGTATGGATACGGAAGGTGTCATAACCGTGTGTGTAAATGGAAATCGGGGTGCTGTTGAGCCGGCGGGCTTTTTTGTCCCGTCGGTGCAATGTGTTCCCCTTGATGGATTGGTGCTCGATGTGAGCCGTTAGAGTCGTCCATGACGGCAAACGACGTGGTTCATGTTGGCCCACATCAGAGCTGTTGCATGCAAGGCAATGTCACTACAAGAAATACGGGCGTATAGTGACGGTTACGACGACAGAATTTCATCGCCATAAAATTGCAACTTGCGTCGTAATTAGCGTCGCGTGCCGACCGTCGATTAAACGACGCAGAAAATGACGGTATTTGCGAATTGTGACGCGACGGGATTGCGACGTTCCCATAAAACGTCGCTATTTAAAATGCAACGCTTTTTTTTCGTCATGTAGGTGACGTTAGTTGCCGTTGCATAAGCGACGGTAAAATTGTCCCCTATTCGACGACGAATAGCATCGCTTACACGACGATCTGTTGACGAACAAAAATTAAAACGTTGGAGGCTCTGCGATCGGCATTTTCACGCATCCGATCGAAGAGCTCTCCAACGTTCGCAATTGCGCTGCGCTTACGAGCTGAAGCAAGTATATGCAGAATTGTTGTTTTGCATAAGCTCTCTCTTATTGTCTCTCTCTGTCATTGTTTCTCTCTTTCTACATCTTTCTCTCTTTGAATTCTCTCTCTCCCTCTCTAGATCTCTCTCTCTTTCTAGATCTCTCTCTCTCTAGATCTCTCTCTCTAGATCTCTCTCTCTCTAGATCTCTCTATCTCTCTCTCTCTCTCTCTCTCTCTCTTTTCTTTCTCTCTTTATTGCAGGTTATTCAAGAAGCTAACCAAGCAAAAAGTATGGCTAACAATTGTAAGTACAATTTCTATTCTTTGTAGATCATTTGAATTGTGTTGTTTTCATTACATAGCATACTCACACTTATTGATATGCACTCATACACTTATACATGATGAAGATGCACTTTCACACATATACATATATACACATGCACATACACACACATATATACACATAGATACATGTGCACATACACTTAGACATACACACATATACACATGCTGTTGGAGATAGACGTCTGCGGAAGCACGCGAAGAGCACAAGGAAGAAGAAGAAGCTTGGAGCACAAACACACAATACTGAATGTATTACTAGAGAATGTACAAAGATAAGTAGCCCATTAGGGCAATAGGCGTATATACAAGCCGGGAGAAAAAAACCTCCTAAAGAGGGAAAAAAGTGCCCCGGCGGTCCTAGAGTGTTCACACACATCACTACCTAGATATATTAACAAATCCCCCCTGGGAGTGATGCGGTGAACAAGGAGCTGGCACTCATGTATAAGGAAGTGCCAAGCTATGTGGAAATCACTCCACAAAAGGAAGTAAGCCCAAAGCTTTGCGAAAAGCTTCAAACTTCTCCCTAGGCAGAGCCTTCGTGAAAAGGTCTGCAATGTTCTCCTGCGTTGGCACATATGCCAAGCTGATCTCCCCAGCAGAGAACCTCTCCCTGACATAGTGATAATGCACCTCAATGTGCTTAGTGTGAGCATGGAACACAGGGTTCCTCGCAACTGCCAATGCGCTCTGACTGTCAGTGAAGATGGTGGTGGCAGAAGACTGGCCAACACCCAAATCAGCCATAAGGCGTCTGAGCCACACACACTCAACAGTCGCTGTGAAAGCTGCCCTATACTCAGCCTCACAACTGGAAGTGGCCACAGTAGGCTGCTTCTTGCTCAACCAAGATATACATGAGCTACCAAGCATGAAGCAAAAACCACTGGTGGACACACGAGTGTCATAGCAACCAGCCCAATCTGAGTCAAAAAAAGCATGCAAATCTGGCGGTAGTGATCCCCCCTTGGGATAAAACAACCCAAGTAGCCGAGTACCACTCAAGTAGCGAAAGATGCGCTTAACCGCTTTCCAATGCGTGACTCCTGGGCAATGCATAAACCTGCTCATCTGTGAGACAGCAAACTGAATATCTGGCCGAGTAATGCATAAGTAAATCAAGCATCCAACAGCCTGCTGATAGAGAACAGCATCAAATGCATCTCCAGCATCATGAAGACTCAATCGTAAACCTGTCTCCATAGGAGTGGCAATAGGCTTACAGTCTTCAAGGCCAAAACGCTGCAATAATGTGTCAATATATTTCGTTTGACACAAAGCCATTCCACCATCAACATGCATAAACTGAATGCCCAAATAGTGATGCAAATGCCCCAAATCAGACATCTCAAATGAGGCATGCAAATCAGCCTTAAAATCAGCAATATGTGTCTCAATAGGACCAGTGAGCAGCATGTCATCAACATAGACAACAATGATCAGATGCACATCATTAGCACGTTTAACATATAAGGTGCTTTCAGTTGGACTGTTCTCAAAACCATGTGTAATCAGATAGGCATGTATCTTCTCATACCAAGCACGTGGTGCTTGCTTTAAACCATATAATGCCTTCTTTAACCTGCAAACCTGGTTTTCATGCCCTTTCTGCACAAAGCCACGGGGCTGAAAAACATACACTTCTTCATGCAAGTCACCATTCAGAAATGCTGTTTTAATGTCCAACTGATGTACATTCCAACCATGATGGGCTGCAAGTGCACAAATGCTCCGAACAGTAGTCATACGGCATGTAGGTGCAAAGGTCTCATCAAAATCAATGCCTCTTTCCTGCGCATAACCCTTTGCAACAAGCCTAGCCTTATACCTGTCAACGGTACCATCAGGTTTACGCTTCCGCTTGTATACCCACTTAGTGCCAATGGCCTTCTTGCCAAGAGGCAAGTCACATAAGGACCATGTTCCATTCTTCATTATAGCATCATATTCAGATTGCATAGCAGCCATCCAATTTTTTGAATTCTGTGCTTCATCAAAAGAAACAGGCTCATTCTCATCACAGAGACTAGATGCAGCCATAGCATAGCAATCTGATGCAAAGGAGGCACTATGAGAGCCTGAACGAGTACGATATGACAAAGGTGCATCTAATTTGCTGTCACGCAAAGTCTGCACCAGCCATTTTGGCATAGTTTTTGCCTGCTCAATATCAGCTCTCTCGTCAGTAAGTGCATCATGTAAATCTGCATCAGAAATGGAATGATCTGCATCATCATATGAAACCTGCAAAGGTTGAGAAGTTGCCTCATTAGGACCAGCACTAGCCTGTCCACCTGTAAAAAGAGGCATCAAAGTATCATACATGTCTTTGGAGCTAACAGATGTCTCCTTAGTACATGAAAGCAATGGCTGAATAGCATCTTCCACAAAGACAACATCACGGCTAACCAGAATGCGTTTAGTCTGTGGATGATACAGACGATAGCCTTTACTTTCAGAACTGTACCCAACAAAAATACATTTTACTGCTTTATCATCCAATTTTCTGTGATGTTGTTCAGGCACTAATGCATATGCCAAACAACCAAAAACATGCAGATGAGCAACAGATGGCTTGCGGTCATGCCAAGCCTCATATGGAGTGATAGACTGCAACGCTTTAGTGGGACACCTGTTCAGTACATATGCTGCACACATGATAGCCTCAAGCCAGAAACTATGTGGTAAAGCCTGACTTTTGACCTTGCACCTCGCCATCTCCATGAGTGACCTGTTCTTTCGTTCAGCAACTCCATTCTGTTGAGGTGTATACGGTACTATACACTGGTGTTTTATCCCAAGTTCAGCCAGAAATGCATTAAAATCTGAAGACATATATTCCCCCCCTCGATCAGAACGGAGGGTGCCCATTTTACATGCTAACAGATTTTCAGCCAAAACCAAAAACTGTTTGAAGCACATGAACACTTCGGACTTTGCTTTGAGTGGATATACCCATGCATGCCTGGAAAAATCATCAATGAAAGTCATGAAGTAAAGGTAATTTCCAAAAGAGGGTGTCTGCATAGGACCACAGACATCACTATGTACAAGCTGCAATTTCTGCGTAGCCCGAACTGAACCATCTTTTGGAAAGGAAGAACGCTGCATTTTGCCCAAAATACAGCCTTCGCAAACATGTTTTCCAGGTGCCTCAAGTTTGGGCAAAGAGGACACCATTTTAGATTTCTACAGGCGTAACAAACTAGCAAAATTCAGATGACCAAAGCGTGCATGCCAAAGCTTTGCATCTAACATAGCCTGAGAATCATGAACTGCACATGCCGAATCATTCACAGATTTTTCATAGTCTATGAGCTTATACAGCCCACGACATAAGATGCCAGAAGCAATAATCACATCACCATTTGAGAGATCATGGACTGTACACCTGTCATCAACGAATTTCACAACCAAGCCAATCTTGGCTAATGCAGAAACTGATAACAGGTTCTTTTGGATCCCTGGCACAAATAAAGCATCTGACAAAGTGAAAGAACTACCATCAGCAGTAGTCAGAATGATCTTACCAACTCCCATAACAGGATAAGAGGAGTTATTGGCGCATGTGACAGTATTCCCTGTAGGGGCAGGCTCGAGTGAAGAGAAGAAACTGCGCTGCGAGGTAATATGTTTGGTCGCCCCACTGTCAAAGTACCAAACATCTGAGTCTACTGCAGACATGCACTGA
The DNA here is from genome assembly GCA_020310875.1 of Ceratopteris richardii. Taxonomy (NCBI): domain Eukaryota; kingdom Viridiplantae; phylum Streptophyta; class Polypodiopsida; order Polypodiales; family Pteridaceae; genus Ceratopteris; species Ceratopteris richardii. Next base: position 107,321 of record CM035424.1, on the reverse strand, counting down.
TCATGAGAAGATGGTTCAAAACTGCAGACAGTAGTACACACCCATTCTTCTTCCTGCACAAGATTTGCAGACTCTGTTTTTGGTGTAGAGGCCTCTGCAACAACCATTCCAGCCATGGAACTGGGTGTTGGCTAAACTCGAAAACAAACTTAACTATTGGAGAGGTATGCAAATCAATCTCGCTGGGCGTGCGATGGTTATCAACACGTTCCTCCTCTCTTCTACCATCTATTTCCTTTCTTGTTGGAGACCGAATGAGCAAGGCCTGTCCAAACTGAATAGTATTCGTAGAAACTTTCTTTGGACGGGCGATCATAACAGAAGGGGGGTGCCTAAAATCAAATGGGCCCTCTGCACTAGCCCTAGAGATAGCGGGGGGCTTGGTATCCTGGACATTGGGTGTATGGCTAACAAACTGGCAGCCAAATGGATGATTAGGGCTTGGTGCAATAGGGAGGCCTCGTGGGCCAAGCTGATCTTCAGAAACAAGAATGAGTTGGCCCTCACGGGGTTCCCGAACTGGAAGAATCTTGACATCATGACCTTGCTTTTCTCCCCGATCCCCGTCTTCCCGAAAGGCTCCAATCTCGTGTGCTCCCTTTGGAAGGGCTGGAATAAAGTCAAAAGCTTCACAAGAATTAGTGAGGACTGGAAGTGGGCGGCCGGAATCAGACAAAACGACTCTATCTGGTTTCCGATACATGGCATCCGGAGTGTGGAGTCGTGGAACATTCAAAATGCCAAGAAGCTATGGAACAAAGGATTCAAAAAATGGAAACACCTCTGGAAACATGACACCAACAACTGGATCAACTTCGAGGATATTGACCCTCGCATAAACATCTCCTACGAAGAATGGAACACTTTGCAAAGCAGATGCCTCGCTTGGGATCGTCACAAGACGCGCCTTCTCATGGGACACGACACACCGAACTCGCTTGGTCTCAAATGGCACAACGGAAATAGCCTACTCAAAATCCCGAACATCAAAGAAACGGCTGACCTCCAGATCAGCCTCAACAAGAAGTGGTGCCTGTCTTGGACGCGGCTTCGGTGGGACATGAAATTCATGGGTATCTGGCACCCCCTTATTGAGATTAAGAAGTCTGTCCTTTTATGGCAAATTCTTCATCGAGGAATTTGGACCAACCATAAGGCTAGCAAACTTTGTGGGATCCCTCCTTGGTGCAAACGCTGCCACCGTGCTATCGAAGATGTCCCACACATCTTCCTTACTTGCCCCAACTCCTACAGAATCTGGCAGACGGTTGGAATGAAAATCAGACTTCAAAAACAGCTTAGTTGGAAACAAGTCCTTCTGGGAGAAGCGATCGGCTGCTCTGCGACACTCTCGAACGCCATCAGAGGGGAAGTCCTGTGAAAATTTGGCGGGAGAGGTGTGCTCTCAACTTCGGCGATCCCCCCAGGGAGTGGTCGATTGAGAAATCACTATTCCTCCTGGGCAAAAGGATCGTTAACAGTAAGAAGTCCCCCCCCTTCAGACACCATCAAGTTCTCCTTTTGATCAACAACAAGCTCAAACCCAAGTGGGCCCCGCATGAGGGCGATGAGAGGGTGATTAACCTTCTCTGTAATGCAACCTAGGATTCAATCAAGCTTCCCCTGCTTTGTGGGATTTGGGGGGTCCCGTGGGCACTAGTCCCCTTCTATTGTACCTTTGTTTCTTAATTTAATTCAAGTCCGGGAGAGTAGGCTATTGCCGAACTTCCTTTATATTAAAAAAAACAACCATTCCAGCCTCTTTCTTCTTTGCCTCTTTAGCAGCCAGTTTTGGACAGTTCTTTATAATATGATCATTTCCTTTACAGTACTTGCATAACAATTTCTGCTTTTCTGAGTTCTTTTCATCTTTATCCTGGTTCTTCGATTGTGCAGCATTTGCAGATTTTTGCTTACTAGTAGAAGAGCTCCATTTTCCTTTGCCCTTTTGACTAGCCAGGAAAGCTTGATCTGCAACACGCATAATGGACCTGTTCTGCCTGGACTGATCTTCCTGCAATAGAACAGAGACTAATTCTTCAAATGACAAGGCATTCGGATTGCCTTTCATCATCAACCGAAGAGTAGAGGCAAAACTCTGATATGAATCAGGAAGACCATTCAGAACGGTCTGCACAAGTGAGCTATCTGGTATAACCTCATCAGCAGAAATCAATTGTTCCTTCAGGTCTTTGATCTTTGTAAGAAAACTATCCATAGAATCACCTTCATTCATGTGCTCACTCTCCAACTGTTTTCGGAGGTAAGCAACACGAGCCTCATTCCTAGCCTGGTACAAAGTGGTAAGTGTATCCCAAGCATCCTTTACTGTTCTGCAAGAGCGAATGTGAGGAATAATGGCACGTTTGACAGACAAGGCTATCAATGCATGTGCCTGGGCATCTCTTCCATCCCAACGAATCTGCTCTGCAGTAGGTGCAACAGAAACAACAGCATGAACAGGAATCTGCGGAATATCATCTTCGACACCATCTTCATCAGCTCCAGTACCTCCAGCACCTGTATTTGTAGTACCTGTAGTCGCACTTTCAACACCCTGCACAATGTTCCACAATCCTTTTGCAACCAGTACATGTCGCATCATATAAGCCCATAATGGGTAGTTGGTACCATCCAACTTATCCTCAACAGCCAACATACGGAATACATCACTGCTTTTAGCCATGGCCGGTGACTAAAATACCTTGATGCAGAAAATTGCCTGTATCTCAAAAAGTTGAACGGAACTGCCCAGACGAGTTCTGCTAGACCTGTAGCAGACTTCGAGACGCTTAAACTGGCGAACAGAAACTGGTATATACCTTTGGCACAAAAGGACGAAATAGCCTGCACAAGCGCTACGATAGTGCGTTCGAAGGCCGAAACGAGCTCAGATCGCGATTTCGGCACCACAAAGCGAAGCTGTTTTGATCTCGAAAACACCTTGAGTATGCTCACCAAATTTCGTGCGAATCTGAGACTGCAAACGGAGGAGTGTCGACGGCACCCTAGAAGAAGCGACGACCTGCTCTGATACCAATTGTTGGAGATAGACGTCTGCGGAAGCACGCGAACAGCACAAGGAAGAAGAAGAAGCTTGGAGCACAAACACACAATACTGAATGTATTACTAGAGAATGTACAAAGATAAGTAGCCCATTAGGGCAATAGGCGTATATACAAGCCGAGGGAAAAAAACCTCCTAAAGAGGGAAAAAAGTGCCCCGGCGGTCCTAGAGTGTTCACACACATCACTACCTAGATATATCAACATATGCATATGCACAAACATTCCTACAACCACATAAAAAGACGTCCATGCATACATTATTGTATATATATATATATATATATATATATATATATATATATATATATATATATATATATATATATATATATATATATATATATATATATATATATATATATAAACACACACACACATTAACATATATGCAAATACATGTATATGCACATTCACATACACATGCATGTTTCATACATATACACATGCATATATATACACATGCATATACATATACATATATACATATACATATACATATACATATACATATACATATACATATACATATACATATACATATACATATACATATACATATACATATACATATACATATACACACATATACATATACATGCATATACATGTACACACACATACATATACATGCATATACATATACACACACATACACAAGAACATGCACATACTCATACACACATATACATTTATACATGCACATGCACATACATACATATTATACACACACATACACATGCACATACATACATATACACACACATACATATACTCTTAGGTACACACATATGAATGAATTATATAATTAAAGTATTAAAACACATATACACATGCACACACATGCATATACCTACATATACACATATACATGCACATACACACACATACACATAGTGTTATACATATACATGCATATACATATACACACACATACACAAGAACATGCACATATTGATACATACATATACATTTATACATGCACATGCACATACATACATATACACACACATACACATGCACATACATACATATACACACACATACATATACACTTAGGTACACACATATGAATGAATTATATAATTAAAGTATTAAAACACATATACACATGCACACACATGCACATACCTACATATACACATATACATGCACATACACACATATACACATAGAGTTATACATATACATGCATATACATATACACATACGTACATACACATGCATATGCACATACTCATACACACATATACATTTATACATGCACATGCACATACATACATATACATACACATGCACATGCACATACATACATATACACCCTTTGGTCAGTTCTGCCTGATTCTTGATCTTGCATTACGTTTTAGAGGCGCTTTGGTTTGTCCTGGTTGCACTCATCGGACCTTACTGTATTACTCAAAGCCTGTTAATTCGGTTTGCCACGCACGCCATCAGTGCACATATGAGGATGTAGCTCGTAAGCCTTGATCCGAATCCTCTGTAACTCAAGAGGTTGGAGCACCCTCATATGGCCACGGAACCACCTGATGCTTTCTTGCACTTCTTCATGGATACTTGTTGGCCCTGGTTCCTCCTTCCGGCTGCGTGCTTTTCCTTGGTGTGTGTGCCCCTGCGGGGCTCTGTGCAGAGATGGGTGATGCGCCCCTGCGGGGCTTCTTGCAGGGACTTGTTCTTTTTATCCTTATCTCTATTGAGCCGTTCTAGACTTTGGTTTTCTTGTTCTTTTCTTTTTGCTTGATTGTCCCTCTACACGTCCCTCCTCCTGAACTCTGTCATCCGCGACAGGCTTTTTGTGGTGACGTGTGTATGTTTGGATGGCCGTTTGCTCCCGTTGATTTAGCAGATTAGCGTGACACAACATGAACTCCTTCCATTGCTGAGATTTTACTCCGTCTTTTGGCGCTTGCCGATGATCCGCAAAGAAACTGGTTTCATAAGCTACCAGTCGCGCATTCAAATTAGAAGTCAGTTTTACAAAAATTTCGGAGTCAATTTCAAAGAAGCCGGTGAAAAATGCTTCTTCAAAAGTTTGCATATATGTCGATGGCAAAAACATTAGGCGAGAATAATATGCCATGAGTGTTAATCGGCTGGGAATGGTGGATAAATAAAAAATGAGTGCCTCTGAGCCTTGCGTAATGCCGATGAAATTCAAAAATGTGTACTTTGCATGTTGAAACACCTTAAGTACCGTAAGCATCATGCTGAATATCTTATTGGTCATTTTTACCGCTAAGTCGGGTACTGTAGCATATCGTGCATCCAAAATTCCATAGTTTTGACCATATATTCTTCTGTCGGTAGATAGTTATGTGGCGGACTAGGTAATAAAGGGTAATTGAGCCACTGATTATTAATACTACCCTGGCGCTGACTTTCCCAAAATTGCGTCCATGAACGTCTGCGGGGCACAGGACAAAAAGACGGGTTTACTTGAAGCTCATACGGTGATGCCTCCCACTGTACCCGCAGTGTAGGATTCTTTTCCAACAGCTTTCTTCTCCATATAGGATCTGCCTTCTCAAACTCTTCCTGTGTATAGTTGAAAGTATTGTGCCTGAAATGGAGATTGTAGTCCGGATCTTTATTTGTCGTAGACTTTATATAATGTCGCGTATGTTCTTTAAGTAAACCGTATGGTACATTGAAGGGCTTCAAAATTTGCTCTAATTGCTTATTCTCTATGTGAGCTTCTTTCATTATCTTGATGATCTGATCTTCAAACTCCATAGTGAGTTGGGACACCAGTAGTGCCCGTTTTGGTCGGCTCAGTTTTGCAATTTCTCGAGTGTTAGGTTCAATGGGAACCTCCTTTTCCTCCCTTATCGGTGAATGATATGAGGGGGGAGAGAGAGGACGTACCTCAGTCTCCATAGTAGCTTCTGCAGATCCTGGAACTACTGGTGTCCCCTGCTTTGCTTTTTGCTCTAACTGCTCCTGAAGCTGTTTAATTATTTCATCTTTTTGCTTAATTTCTTCCTCAGCTTTTGCAATGGTGTCCTGGTGTTTGATCAATTCTTGGGCCACGATATTCATCTGATCTGTGTCTTCCTTACATTGCTGCAGATAACTATTCTCCGCTTTTTTCCATTTGGCTCTCAATGCAGCAGTATCATCCATGTATTTCTTTTCCCATTCGGCAATGTGGCTTGCTCCTTTGTGAGCTGATCTTCATACTTAGCTACCTTGTCCTCCAATTCTTGTATATTCTTTTCTGGCTTGTCTTGCACTTCAACTGGCTGATCACTCAGAAGAGTTGTCATGAGTTCTTTATTTCATTGTCGTAGATTCTCTGCTTCCTCCATGTATACTTTGAGCTGAGACTCCAAGATTTTACTTCGGGCATTGATTCGTGTCTTCTCAGTCTCATTCACTTCTAACTTCTTTGTGAGTTCCTGAACCTGTTCTTTCAGTTTTGTATTCGCCGTCTCTAGCATGCTATATTGTGTTTTGACTTCTTGAAGTTCATTTTCTTTCTTCAAAACTCGTTCTTTTACTGTTGATAACGCAGTGGAAAGGTTCTTACCCAAGTTTTCAAGTTCCTTCTTATCTCGCATGGCTTGGTCATAATCTTCATCAGCGTCAAGCATTAATTGTTGTGTGTCCAGTGTGGTTCTAATCATATCTTGCACCACAGGATTGAGCTGAGCTATATCCACATTGAGCCATGTCTTGTGTATATCTGGGGTTTCTCCTGTTTGTACATCTTTCCCTTGTGCGACATGGATAGTTTCATTGTGTGGTTGTCTAACCTGTATCTGTACTCTGGGTTCTTCGTCGTCTTTATCCACTTCATGAGTCTTGGTGGCACTCCCGTGAAATGTGACATCCATGGGGGAGGGTTCTGCCACAACCCTGATTGGTGTGAAGGGTTCTTCATTTTCCATATTCTCATCCTGAGGCTCCATGTTTGATATCTTTATGGATTTCTTACGAGGTGATGTGGCCTCCTTGATTCGAATGGTGGTGGCATCATTCAGTTTCATAGTATGCAGACCTTCCAATTCTGCTTCCTTGCTTCTGGTACTTCCATCAATCTTTGTTGCGTGATCATCCTGCTTGAGGTCTTCTTGTTCTTCGTTATAGTCCACTTCATTCAATTCCTCCCATTGTCCGTCATCTTTTGATTCACTTTGAATATCGATATCCAATAACGAAGTATTTGGCTCTTCTTGGCCCTCCGATAAAGAACTAGAGTTATCCAAGCCTATTTCCCGATACCTATGGACTTTGGTGAGTTTGCTTTTTGTTTCCATTGCTTGTTTTGACTGGTGATAGTGATGACCTTGTACCGGTAAATTGATTTGCCCTTCTGTATATTGATGGGTTTCTTCGAGGGCTTTGGTCAAGTCTTCTTCTGTGATTTGTTTTTGTCCTTCATTTGTTTTGGGAATCACATGAATTCTCTTTGTCATTGGGGCTTCTTCTTCAGCTTGCTTGACTTCTCGTAGTCTTTTTGTACCTCTCATTTTGGGTTGAGAGCTGGTTTCTGCCACTTCCACCATCTTTGCCCCTTTTTTCTTTTTTGGTACAGTGGCGACTTTGATGTATTGTGCAAGAGCACTTGAAGATGGCATTTCCTGCAAGTGTTCTCTCATGCCCAAAGCATGGTAAATCAAGATAGTCAGTGCCGTAGTACCATTGAGGAATTTCTTATTATTCCATTGCTTCTTTGCCTCGAATAGTCGTTCTTGTACATAGGGAGTCAGATTAACTTGATTTCCGATTTGTTTGATGGCATGAGACAATAATTGGACAATGAGTTTTTGGGAAGCCGTGTATCGATTCATATTGGGGAAGCAGAAGTGTTGGTGAATCATTCTGACTTCCTCTTCTATATCTACTCTATTAATGTCGACAAAAGTTCGTGTCTTTGCTCCACGACTCTCTTCTTTTATCATCGTGACACCGTCCTTTTCCCATCCGAATGCTTCCTTAATTAAGTCATGTGTAAATTGGATGACAACCCACTCTCCTCCTTTATCCATAACTCTGGCTTCTGGCACTAGTGAATCATGTAGTGCTGGCTGTAGGGTGTTCATGACTTGCGTGCATCTTTGGAAATCAGGTTTATAGATGGGTAATTCAAAATACTTGTGAATCCCTGCTTTCTTCATTATGGTGATGGTGGATGGTAGTTCATGTAAGACCCTGAAGTCCTGGGACATAATCGGAAAGTGATGCTCTGTATCCATGATCTTTATGTTCGCCAAAAATAGATACTCCTCAACTGGTTGCTCATCTCTAAACCAATGCCCCTTCGCTTTGGTGAGACTTTGGGGAGGGAATTCCTGCACCTCCTCTTGTACTGTTGCTTCAGAATCTTCAGAAGCCATCTGCACTTGTAATGAAAAGTGCGTTAGCTTCAAAGGAAAGTATGCAACTGTGCAATGCATTGTAGTGATTATTGTCGTTTTTCACTCCGTCTCCCCATCATTCCATGAGTGAGATCTCTTACCACATCTTTGTATAACTTTTCCTGAAAGAAGACAATCGTTAGTGTAGCCGAAGCCTTTATCTATGTACATAGTATGTCCATTCCTATCAGAGTGAAGCTAAGATCTAATCTCTCTTGGAGAATGTGCACCACTAGTTTTATAATGTACATCATGTGCCGAATGCTTGGCCTTGTATCGTGGCCGTATTATGCATACTTTAGGTGCATTAGAGACTTCATGAGTGCAATGGGAATCTTTGCTTCTTCGATCATCCGCTCCTCGCAATTGTTTGGGTTTCCAGATCCATTTCGTGACCACTAAGAGAGGTCGTTTTGTTTCTTTGATCCTTCCGGCTTCATGTGTTCTCTTTGCTTTCTCCATTGTCCGAGTGATATTGGCATTGCTTTTCCAATTTCTTGGATGACTCTTATGTGGTTTTGTCATTCGCCTTGTCTGATGTATTGCATCTTCCTGAGTACTTATAGCCTGTTTTGCTGCTTCTGTGACCTTTTTGGGAATCCATATCTGATGTCGCGATCTTTGAGCTTCAATCAATGTTTTGGGGATCCATATCTGCAATAGTCCCTTTGGTGAGGATTGAGGCGTAGTTGACTTTGTGATCTTTGCTTCCTTCTTAAGATTGGGTTCTGACTTTGCCTGGTTCTGCATCTGATCCTTGCGTACCCATTTGTATTTGTGTTGTCCTTCATATGAGTATCCGCTTGTGGTTTTCCAATGTTGCGGTCTTTTGGCTTGTTGAAGAGGTCCATTATAGTTGGTTTCCTTAGTGACTAGCTGTTTCTCAACTGAATCCGGTGAGTGCGACTCTTCTGTGGACCTCGTATAGTCGGGAGTTCCCGTTTCTTCTAGGTTTGTTTCTGAGATATTAAGACTGGGGTCGTTCTCCAACGTCTTTTCCTGGCAGATCTCTGAACTCGCGATTATGTTGGGTGGGAGTAAAGGTTTTTCTCCTAATAAACTGAAAATTTCCTTGTGTCCTATCTTGGCTGAAATGTAGCCTTGAGCTAGATGGATACACACCTCATTTTCAATGATCCAGTCTTGTCCTAGAATTAAGTCTTCTATTAGATCCTCATCTTTGCACACTAAGACTTTCTGTTCCATGGAGGAATTGCCTAGGTGAAGGGATACATTTGCTGTTCCAATACATTCTAGGGTTTGTCCTCCAATTCCGATCAATCGGGCTTTTGTGGAATTCACAGTCAATTGCAGATCTTTTACGATTCTATTTCGTATGCAACTAAGTCCTGCTCTTGAGTCTATCAATGCGTCTATCAACTTGTACTCTGTCTTGCCAATCCCTAGGTTTAGGTAAGGTTGCGTCTTGCACACACCCGTTGTATCATGATTATCGACTTGATAATTAGCCATAGGGATAGGCTCTTCTCCTTGGAGATAGCGTTCATCTCGTTGCCTAATCCATTTTTTCCGTATCCTAATGCGCTCCAGTGCTTCTTGTCGAGCTTCCTCTCTAATCCGTTCCTCTTCCCTCTTCCTATTTTGGGCACCTAGTAATCATGCTAGCATTTGATCAGTCAAAGGTTCCGTGAATCGTCTCACTCTACATCCGCTGATGTAGCTGGGAAGAATGTCGCCATCTAGGGTGGCTAGATTGACTGCTCCACCAGTCGAGATTTGATTTATGATCAAAGGTCCATATCCACATTTTTGTAACTTCTTGGCGTGTTGTTTTAAGGTGTATACTAAGACTAAGTCACCTTCTTTAAGTCCCTTGTCTTTTATATGTGCATCATAATATGCTTTTTGTCTCCTTTTAGCTGCATAAATTCCTGCCACTGCTTGTAACCTAGTCTCATGTAATTTCTCTGTTTGGTCTAGTTGTTGGGATAGTTCATGTCCGTTCCACTCATACTGTTGGGCCACTTTCAACGTTGGTACTAAAAAGTCAATTGGCAAAATTGCATTTGGCCCATACACTAAATTAAATGGGGTAGTTCCAATAGCCGTTTTATATGCAACTCGGAAGGCCCAAATTGCGTGATGCAATTGTTTGTCCCAATCTGACCTTCCATTATTGACAATCTTTGTCAATACTGTACACAGTACCTTGTTGGAACTCTCTGCTTGTCCATTGGCTTGGGGATGATATGGGGCTGATTTTTTATGAATCACTAAAAACTCATTCATTAGTGATTCGATTACTTCATTGAGGAAGTGCGTTCCCCGATCACTCACAATCTCGATAGGTAATCCAAAACGGGTGAAAATATGCTCGAAGAGAAACTTGGCAGTAGTTTGAGCATCATTCTTTCTAGTGGCTTTTACTTCTTCCCATTTTGTCAAGTAATCAGTGGCTACTATGATGTACTCCGCATGTGATCCTTTGGCAGATGGATTGATAGGTCCTATGAAGTCAATACCCCATTTTGTGCATGCCCTTGCACAGACCATGGGTCTTAATGGCATGTCATCTCTCCGAATTGGGTATTTAGCTCTTTGACAGGTCTCACAGCTTCGTACATATGTTTCAGCATCCATATGTAGAGTTGGCCACCACAAGCCTGCAAAGAGAATCATTTTGACAGTTCTCTCCGCTGAAAAATGACCTCCTGCAGCACCTGCATGTGCCGTTTCTAATATGGGTAAATATTCTCCTTCATGCACACATAACCTGAGTTGGTTGTCTTTACCTCGCCTAAACAGTTGTCTTCCCATGAGTATGTAATCCTTGCTCATTTCCTCTAAGGATCGCTTTCTTGCTAAACTAGCTCCCGCCTCATGCTCTTTTGTTTTTAAAAATTTAACTAATGTCTTGCTCCAATTGGGCGCTATGGTCGAAAAAGGTAGAGACATATGATCTTCTGGGATCGTCTCTTGGCATTCTGCACAATTACTTACGTGGTCGTGAACATTCTTGGGCATGTCGGGCCAGTACACTCCTAACCTCTTTAGTTCACGTATTGTTCCATGAGTCCCTTGGTGTGTTCTCCATTTGTTCACGTGTGCTTGCTCGATTAGTTGCTTTTGTTCATCCTCCTCGACACATCTGAGTAACACTCCATTGGGTTCCTTGTAGTACACACTTCCTGCAATGATGTGTAAATTCCTCGATTGAAGAATTTCTTTTTTGCTATCCCTATTGATTGAGTGTTGAGGGCCATGGGTGAGTATAGGGATCAATTTTTCTGCCCATTTTGGACAAACTTCTAGATTAAACAAATAAGCATCTGGCAGATCATCGGGCACTCCACTTGGTGGCTCCCCATGTGTTAGCCTAGAAAGGTGGTCTGCTCTCACATGTGTGTTTCCTTTTTTCACTATTACTTCAAAATCGAACTCCATTAGTAGTAAGGACCATCGTACCAACCTTCCCGTGTTACAAGGCTTATTGACTAAGTACAACAAAGCTTGATGGTCTATGAAGAATTTGAACTTGTTGGCTAAGAGATAGTGTCTGAATTTCTTCACTGCATAGACCATTCCTAACCCTTCTCGTTCCGTAGTGGTATAATTTCGTTCCGCTTGATTCAGTTGTCTACTAGCGTAGGCAATTGGATGATCAAGCTTACCTTCATCAACTGGTTGGGCTAGTATACATCCAATGGCATAGTTAGAAGCATCAACATGAATATGAAAAGGCTTGCTCCAGTTTGGTGATTTCGGAATTGAGGCTGTACTCAGCCTCTTTTTTAACTCATTGAATGCCTTCTCGCACTCTTCTGTCCAAATGAATTGAGTCAAGAGACCATACAAGGGTTTTGCTATTATGGCATACATGTGAATAAACCTACGGTAATATCCACAATGTCCCATAAAGGCTTGCACTTCCTTTGCATTCTTGGGTCTTGGTAGGTCTAGGATGACTTTAATCTTGTCTTCATCCGTAGATATTCCATTCCTTGAGACTATGTGTCCTAGGATTTTCCCTTGTCTTACCATAAAGACACATTTTTCTGTGTTTAAACAGACTCTATACTATCTACATTTGTTGAATATCTTCCTCAACTAGGGGATGTGATCGTTTCTTTGATTGGAGTATGTGCAGAGGTCATCTACATATACTTCCATACTTTTTTTCAAAATTTCCTTGAAAACATGACACATCAATCGTTGGAAAGTAGCAGGTGCATTAGTGAGTCCAAAAGGCATCACTTTGAAAGCATACACACTCCATTCGGTTGCGAATGCGGTCTTATGTTGATCTTCAGTTGCAATAGCTACTTGGTTGTATCCTGAGAATCCATCCAGGAAACTATAGAACTCTTTTCCGGCTACTCTCTCCAACAGATGGTCCGTGATGGGCAATGGATAGCTCTCACGTATGGTGGCTGCATTCACCTTCTTCAAATTTATGCACACTCTCAATTTTCCATTTTTGTTAGGCACGACTACTAATGGCGATACCCACTCGGTGTGTTCTATCTCATATATGAATCCTTCCGCTAGTAGTTTATCTATTTCTTCCTTAATTTTTGCTGCATAAACCTCATTATACGTATAAGGGCATTGTTTGGATGGTTTTGCGTCGGCCGTCATTGGTATTCGATGGGAACAAATGTTGGGTTCTACACCTTTGAGATCCTTGTAGGTCCATACGAATACGTCTCGGTACTCTCGGATAAGGTGTATGAGTTCCTTTTTCTCCTCTTCAGATACATCTTTTCCAATATATGTGCACCGCTCTTCTCCGTCTTCTACTATTACCACAATTTTTTTGGTTTGTTCTTTGTTGTCGTATGCTTCTCCGTCTCGTGCCTCTCGTCTAGGCATTTGAATGGCTACTTTTCTTTCTTCTACTTCGTATTTTTTAAAGTGTTCAGGAACTTCAAAAAGATCTGGGTCCGGCTCTACCTTACTCATGTCTTCCCTCTGCCTGTGTATTGCCGGAGCAGTTTCGATTGCTAAGATTTTTGTTGGTTCCCGTTCCTTCTTGTTCTGAATCGTGTTTAAGTAGCTTTCTTCGGAGTCAAATTCTGGTTCCATTTCTATGCTTTCATATTCCTCTTTCCATTCTTTTTCCAGGATTTCCCCTTCTTCTACTTCTTGAAGGACAACCATATAGAGATTTACATCATAACCTTCCTCATCTATGCATTCGTTCGTCGTCAAAACTTCTTCGTTTACACACACATCTAAGGTTGCCAAAATTTTCATCCATCCATGTGGCTCAAAAATCTCATCAGGAAAGGTTTGAGGCATGTAGTCTGGGTCTTCCACTGATCGATAGTTAGGGTGTCCTATCAGCCACAGTTGTTTTTTATACTCCTCTTTCTTCGCTTCTTTACACATCCATAACTGGGCATCTTCATGTATCCAAGATTGGTCACTTGATCCGGCGCTGTGAATGGATAGGTCATCTTCTTCCTTGTGTACAGGATTCCATTGTAGTGGAGGGACATCTCGATAAGCAAACGTGTGCAAATTTATCTTGGTGGTGTTTCCTTGATGTTGTAGGTATAATGAATCTCTTCTCCAATGTTGTACTACCCGCATTTGTCTCATAAAGGGTCGCCCTAATATCATTTCATAGTTGTTTGTTTTTTCGAACTTACAAATGGCTAATGTGTGTTCAAATTCTACTCCACAGGTGGTTAATTTGATTCTTTCCAGTATTCCTAAGGGTCTTTCCACATGACCGTCTGCTAGTTGGAGTTTCATGCGTGTGGGTCGCAAGGCAGGTTTTCCCCACTTTTCCCATATCTCCTTGGTGGCAATTCCTACCCTTGCTCCCGTATCTAGAATAGCCTTGGTCATGTACCCATTGTGGGTGACACGTAAACATGTATTACCTTTGTCTCCTTCACTAAATTCCCCCACTTTATCAACTGGAATTTATATTGTGGATTGGTCTTCCTTTTCCTTTCCTTTTGTTTCTCCTTTCTCTGGCTGTGTTTCCAATTGGTTTGCTAAATGCCTCCATAATTGTGGTTTAAGTTGAAGCAACTCTTCCACCGTCAATTTGCATTGCACCTTTGTTTTCTTTAGTTTTGTTAGATTGTGTGAACTCTCTTCTGAGTTTCCTTTCCCCTTCCCATGTACTGTGGGTGCTCGTATGATTAGAGACTCCCTTTCGTATTCTCCCATGTAATTAGGCAATGTTGAAATGCTCAGGGTTTCCTCTCTACCTCTATCAAGTCTTGATACTTCCTCATATGCTTCCTCCAGGTTGGGATGCGGTTGACAATCTTCCACATCTATTTCATCAAAAGGAGGTGGACTGACTCCATTCTTCTTCCATTGCTCTTCTCTGATTCTATTCCATAAGTCTTCTGGCCAATCTGCCTCTAGGTCTCGTATCATTGACACCAGTTCATCTTGTGCTTTTATTCGTTCACCTTGATCATCTTCCTTTCTAGGTTCCTTATCCTTGGATTTGATGCATTCTTCGTATAGACCATGTGCAATCCTTGTCTCTGGTAGAATTGGGATAGTCTTTTCTAGGGTTGCTTGTGCTATCTCGATAAGTTTCCTGCATATTGCCAATCTTTCTTTTTCTAATTCCCCTTGAGGATAGAGTTTTTCATGTTGCTCTATATTTGGGCCCATTTTGATTCTAGCTTGGTAAGCTTTCAACCACATGTCCAAGTCGTCTGGCTTTGGGTCAGCTAGAATTGATCCTGGCTTCTCTTTTTCTGAGCTAATCCGTGGTAGCTCAGGGATCTCCTTATGCGTTTTTTGTTCTTTCTGCTCCTTCAAGCCCTTAGTTTGTTTCTTACTGTCTTGACTCTTATTTCTCACCCATTTTTCTCTGAGTTTTTCTCGTCTTTCCTTCCATTTTTGTACTCTTATGTTTTGGGAGTTCTCACGTGGGTTCTCAGAATCCTCGACTACCTGAATTTCAGAGCCTACAGTTTCATTGCTCTCTTGTTTCTCTTTTGGTTGTTTTCCTTTTTGTTGCTTTGCTTGGGCTCTAGTAATAGCCTTCAGTGGTACAGTGTACTCCTTATCACTTCCAGACCCTTCTATGACCTCAATCACGTTGATTGGTGTAGTATCTTGAGTTTTTGTCGGATTCTTAGGGCAATCTCTGAAAAGATGTTCCTTCCCGCATCACTACAATATCCTTCCCAAATCCTAGGTGGTGGAGGGTTGTAAGGTCGAGGGCATTCTCTAATGAAATGGTCTCCTCCGCATCTATAGCATGGTCCTCTCTGCATAGGTGGTCTAATAGGTGGTCTCACGATTAGTTGTGCTTTAGGAGCCGTATACATTAGGGTGGTCGTCTCTGCTCCATAAGTCTGATCATAGCCTTCGTAACCATAATAAGCCGCATCATATGCCGTTTCATATTCCATCATGTTGGCGTCGTATGGGTAGTACTCTCCTGGTGGAGGTTCATATCCAGGGTTTGTTGATTCTACGTTGGTCATTGTAGATGCTGGTACTAGGGCTCTCTCTAAGTTTTCATCTGGTTGAGCATACTTTACTAATACTACTTGTTGAGGTTTTGACAGTTGGGGTCCTAGCACTGGTTGTGGTGGTGGATATGGTGCCTGCTCGTATGGCCTTGATGCTTCTGCTGGTGTGGGATACGGATTGTATCTTGGTATCTCTCTGCCTGGCTCCCTAGGAGGGTATCCATATGGTCTATACTGCGGTGGTTGAAAAGGGCGTGCTTGCCTATTGAAGGGACAGTTTTCAGTAGTGTGGTTGGTATATTTTTGTTCTATGTGGCAGTACCAAGAAGCTCCTTGTTGTTGCTGTCTATGGTAAGGATACATAGGTTGTGCACCAGACCCTCCTCTCGTACATAAGTGTGTGGGATGATCTCCTCCACATAAGTTACATCTCCGTAGCATAGGCACTCTTTGAGCTGGGTTTTGGTAAGCTCTTTGCCCCTGGACTCCTAGTTTCTTTGCTAATAATTTTGCTAATTCTTCCATGTTACTGGAGTTGGATGTAACAGTGCTTCTTAAATCTTCTGATTTAGTGAGGTCGGTTGTACCTTTGAGATCCTCGACAAGGTTATCTTCCAAATCAATGCACTCTTGAAGACACTCACTCAATGTTTGTAGCCTCTTCACATACACTAGTGTTCGTAGAGTTCCGTTAGTGAGCCCATCTAAAAATAATGAAATCATCTTTTGTTGAGTGGGTCTCTCAGCTGTTGGGCATCTATCCACATATTGATTGAATCTTCGGGCAGCAGTCTTCACAGTTTCATTAGGGTTTTGTTTAAAGCTATGGATTAAAGACGCAGAATTGTGTTTAATCCCTCTCTTTGTGAATTCCCCAATGAATTCTTGAAAGAACTGTTCCATATTTCCAAATTGATTTGGGTCTAAGGGTTGGAACAAAGTTAGAGCTGTCCCTGTGAGGGTGAGTCCAAAAGACTCATACTGCACAAAGAAGTCATCTACTTGCTCCGCTCTTAGAACTTGTTTAAATTCAGCGATATGATCATAGGGTTCCCCCAATCCATCATAATGGTTTCTCACACATTTTGCCACTTGGATAGGTCTCAATCTTCTCATTGGTTCTGGCGGTCTGGGCATTACAGGGAAGACTGGGGCAGCTGGTCGTAATGGAGGTATTCCAGGCTGTCCTCCTACCGGTGGTCGTGGTCTTACCGGTGGTCGGTACTAATTACCTATCCCTGCGTGGGTCTGATGGTGTGTTTGCACTCCTGGAGTTGCAAACTGTACATGAGTACGGTTGGGCACACTTCGTTGGCTGGTCTGTCTTGATGTGGTATGTTCCGTCTCTTGTTGATTCCCAAAAGGATTTTGTGAGGTAGTCGCCTGATTTCTCTGAGGAAATACAGGCGCACCCATATATCTCAGCCGAGCTCTGTCGGCACTCACTTGCCATATCTCCTTTGATCCTTATCCAAGTATGTGAGTCTAGTTTCATCATCTGGGTCCTTCAGCTCATAGAATGTCATGGGGCTTTCTTCTCTCCCTGGAGCAGGTAAGTCCGTTTGAAGCAATAGGTCTGATCCATGGATCATATAGACCTCCAACAAGTAGTCGTCTTGAGGAATCAAGTCCCCTCTCAAGACCCGTGATATTTGAGACCTGCCCCTAGGGGTAGTCACAAACTCTTCAAGGTGTGTTCTTTCAGAGTTTTCTGGGTTCACAAACTCCCCTCTTTCATTGATCCTCTCCGGGAATTCAGTCACAATGTAGACATGACCAATTTTGTCTACATACGCACCTCCCTCGTACTTGACAGCAGGTCGGGGTACAATCGTGGCATTCAGGGAAGTTACCATCCTAGCCACAGATCTATTTAAGCCATCCAGGTAGATGGGGATCTCCTGGGCATTGGTGGACACATACTGTAAGGAGGTACGGTAATCTCCTTCAACAATAGACATGAAATTTCTATTCGGTGTTGGGCCCTGCATGTCTTCTGAAGCCATGGGTATTTCCTCCTCTGAATCGCTAGAAGTCTCTGAGTAGATGGAGTGATGACTAACCTGAGCAGCACTTCCCATAGAGGATATGACACTTCTTCGGCTACTTAGCACTCTTCGTGACCTCAAGTTCATTCACTCACCTAAGTCTCTCTAGAAGTCCCCGAGCTTCTCCTTGAGTGGCTCTTCCAATGCCTCAAACTGTCTAGCAAAAATACTAGTGTCAATCTGGCCGATACCGTTTCCAGGCGATACCACACTAGGCGATACTGCCTTGGCCGCGATACGATACCAGAAGTCCAAACGATACGATACTGCCCGCAACATGCGATACGATACTGGATAATTACTGCGATACGATACTAGACACAACGACGATACGATACCAATTTGGTGTCGCGATACGATCTCTGGTAAGGGGACGATACGATACTATGAGAAGCGGCGATACGATACCACTGGCTTGCACGATACGATACCAGGTATGGTGTCGCGATACTTCACTAGGAAATGGAGCGATACAATACTGGTAGGGGCCGACGATACGATACTGGATCAATCCACCCGATACGATATCACCTACGTAGCCGATACGATACTTGGTATGGTATCGCGATACGTCCTTAGGAACTAAGGCGATACGATACTTGTAGGGGCCAACAATACGATACGAAGATTCAAGATGATACGATATCCCGATTCACACGATACGATACCGCAGAACCTAGATGATACGATACTTATGACGGTATCGCGATACTATCCAGGTGAGCGGGCGATACGATACCGAAGTGGTGTCGCGATACTTGATGCCAAGTGAGACGATACGATACCAATGAAGGTAACGATACGATACCACTGGATAAGGTGAGATCGCGATACCAACTTGGCGACATGATACCCCAATGGTATCGCGATACCAAGACAGATACCCGACGATACGATATCTCAGCAATGTACGATCGCGATACCAAATCGGGGTCACCATACCAAAATGGTATCGCGATACCAAGACAGATATCAAGCGATACGATACTTTGGCGAGTATCGCGATACAAGGGAGTTTTGGTATCGCGATACCAAATCTCAACCGATCGCGATACTCAAGCCAAAAAGTCTCAAAATACAAAAATTTTTGTAGCCCCTTGTTCCTCTCACCCTCCTCTTCTCTCCTAGGCCTCTGTACCTCACAAAGAAATTATAATGACACCACTTTTACCCCCCGCGATACTGTGCATGCTCTTAATCACACTTTTGGTCACTTTTAAAGTGTTTTTGTCAGATAGACCTTGAGGGATCTTACCTTTGTATGGTACTACTTGCACTTTTGAACTCAAACCTAGCTTTGAAGGCCTGAAGCACACGATATCTCCCACGCGATACCAGTCGCTGCTCGCTGACGATACCAGTAAGCAGTGAAGTATCAAATGAGTCAGATTTTTTGGCTTTTATACTTTTTTGACAGAATTTGAATTTTGCTAATTTTTGGTGATTTTGGGGATTTTTTGGTGATTTTTATCTACTCCTACTTCTCCTCTCCTCACTACTCCTCTTCTTCTAACCTAACCCTAACTCCTTCTTCTCTCCCTTCCTCCTAACCCTAAACCTAAAACTTATCACACACACCTCTGAGATGTGAAGTAACAAGTGCTGAAGTGATTGACTAGTTGCCACACGACAAACTCACTTCTACAGTACGATTCTATCACACTCGATCTATAACCATCACGAAGGCACCTTGGTTGAGTGTTCCCCGGCAACGGCGCCAAAAACGTGTGTACCTAAGCCAAGAAGACTCAAGTACTTGTGCCAATGAGACTATACCTCAATTGCCACACAAGTACGTATAGTGGGAAATTAACACACATTTAAATGTCAATCCGATCAAACGACCTAACCAAGTGTATGAAGACATGTGCACACATGATGGGAAATGAAGTGGTTAAGCTTGTATGCATGAGATAAGACTAATCCACCTCTCAAACTCACTGAAATCTTGAAAGTGTTTGCCGTGATACCTCTTACAACAATTTTCAGAAATTTAAGGATTTCTCCCAGCTCTGAACTCCGAATATAGGCAGTAGGTACTCGTTTCGAAGCTCTCGACGAGACGCATCTACTGCAAGTGGTTTCACTCAATTCTGACAACTCTGCTTCAACTGATGGCCAAAATGGTGAATGGCGGGAAGTGCCCACACACACGCCACAACTCCTATTAGTTCGCACACACACTACAGTGGTTCAAAATCAGTGGGAAGGGGTAGACAATAGTCCTACACACACATTTCAAGCAATACCCACACATACAAGACCAAAAAGAGGATCAAAATCTGCAAGGAAGAGGCAAATTCGAAATTTCAGAAGAGCTCCTTCTTTACAATGGCAAAAAGTCTCTACAAAGAGTCACAAAGTGACTCTTATATACATGTGCCCTAAGTTTGGTCCTTTCACACAAGAGACCGGCACTTTATTACTAGAAAAGTGAATTTCCTACTAATTTACAAGGGATATTTTACAACAAATTGGGATTATGCAACTAGAGGACTCCTATAGTGCATTTACATGGCTTGAGGGAATTCTTGAAGACCTCGAAGAAGAAAAAATATGCCCATCATTTTGAAAATTTTGGGGCTCTCCTCTTATGCTCCTTTACTCTGCAACACTCTCCCCCTCTTTGTCTTTGTCGTCCCTTGACAGGCTTTACTTCTTGTTTGTCTCGATCAGCACACGCATCCTTTGGTCAGTTCTACCTGATTCTTGATCTTGCCTTACGTTTTAGAGGCGCTTTGGTTTGTCCTGGTTGCACTCATCGGACCTTACTGTATTACTCAAAGCCTGTTAATTCGGTTTGCCACGCACGCCATCAGTGCACATATGACGATGTAGCTCGTAAGCCTTGATCCGAATCCTCTGTAACTCAAGAGCTTGGAGCACCCTCATATGGCCACGGAACCACCTGATGCTTTCTTGCACTTCTTCATGGATATTTGTTGGCCCTGGTTCCTCCTTCCGGCTGCGTGCTTTTCCTTGGTGTGTGTGCCCCTGCTGGGCTCTGTGCAGAGATGGGTGATGCGCCCCTGCGGGGCTTCTTGCAGGGACTTGTTCTTTTTATCCTTATCTCTATTGAGCCATTCTAGACTTTGATTTTCTTCTTCTTTTCTTTTTGCTTGATTGTCCCTCTACAAATACCGACGGTCAGTGTACCGACGGGCAGCTGTTGGCGTCAGTATACCCCTCGAAAAATTTGGGAAAGCTGCGTTGCCTCCGAATCACAGCTACATTGCCTCGGAATCATGGCGTCGATATATACGTCGATATATGCATCGGTACTTTGCTGGAAATACCGACGCTTATACCGGCACTCCCTTTTTAACAGGGCCCGAACCCGAAATTCGTCATTCTGCTCGTTTTGAATGTAGAACTTCTCCTTTCGGGTTTGTGCGCGCCAACAGCAGAACTCTGTTTGTCATCCTCTCTCTCTCTCTCCCTCCCTTCCCTCTCTCTCTCTCTCTAGCTCTCTCTCTCTCCCTCCTTCTCTCTCACTATCTCTCTCTCTCCCTCTCTCTCTCTCACTCTCTCTCCGTCTCTCTCCCTCTTTCTCTCTCACTCTCTCTTTCTCTCTCACTCTCTCTCTCTCTCTCTTTTTTCTTTTTCTATGTTTTTTCTTTACTAATATGTTTTTTGTTTGGTTTTGCAAGAGATTTTCGGATCAAATCTTTTGAAATTCGACGAAGAAGAACTTCAAGTGGATTTTGACGATCGTGTCAAACAATTCTCTCTCTATCTCTCTCTTTCCCTCTCCTTTCCTCTCTCTCTCTAAACACACCTCTATTTTTATAGATCTGACGCTTTGGTAAGTAGATCGCACATATTCTATCACTCTGTTTTCTTTCTTTATGTTTTTGCTTTTCTAATATCTTCTCTCTTTAGTTTTGCAAGAGATTTTTGGGATCAAATCTTTGGAAATTCAACAAAAGAGAATTTCAAGTAGATTTTGACAACTTTGATTCAAAAATTACATCAATGTAAGTAAAACATATATCACTCTTTTATCTTTCTTTATATTTTTGTTTTCTAATATCTTCTCTCTTTATTTTTGTTTGAGAGAGAGAGAGCGAGAGAGAGAGAGGGATATGCATATGCATACATGCATGCATATGCATGCATGCATGCACATGCATACATGCATGCATGCACATGCATACATGCATATCCATGCATGCATATGCATGCATGCATGCATATGCATACATGCATGCATATGTATACATGAATGCATATGCATACATGCATGCATGCATGAGGGATATGCATATGCATACATGCATGCATATGCATACATGCATGCATGCATATGCATACATGCATGCATGCATATGCATACATGCATGCATGCATATGCATACATGCATGCATATGCATACATGCATGCATATGCATACATGCATGCATGCATATGCACACATACATACATGCATACATGCATACATGCATACGTGCATGCATGCATATGGATACATACATATGCATACATGCATGCATACATACATACATGCTTACATACATACATGCATACATACATACATGCATACATATATGCATACATACATACATACATGCATACATGCATACATGCATACATACATGCATACATACATGTATATGTACATGTATATATACAAGCAAGCATATGCATACAAGCTTAAGCTGCATATGCATACAAGAAAGCATATGCATATGTATATGTATATATAAGCAAGCATATGCATATGTATATGTATATGTATATGTATATGTATATGTATATGTATACATGTATGCATATGTATATGCATACATGTATGCATATACATATATGTATATGTACATGTATGTATACAAACAAGCATATGCATATGTATATGTATACATGTATGCATATGCATATGCATATGTATACATGAATGCATATGTATACAAGCTTAAGCATGCATATGCATACAAGCAAGAATATGCATACATGAATGCATATGTATACATGAATGCATATGTATACAAGCTTAAGCATGCATATATATACATTGGATGAGATGAGATCTTCATATTGCATCAGATGGGATCTCCACGTACACCTTGGGGTGCACATGATCATGATGAATCGAAGATATATCATATACGTAATGGAGCTCCAGTTATGGATGCGGCGGGGAAGTCAATGCGACAACGTATACGACAACTCTGCTCTATCCAATTTGGTCTTTTAGTAATGTTAAAATGGGCCGAACAGGATAGAGACTCTAAAAATCATATCACACAATGCATATATGAAGAGTACCAGCCAGCACCTGGCAATCCTGTTGTGAGTTCCGATTGGATACAACATACAGCACGCGAGGTGATATCCCCTCGCCCCCCTCCTCCCTCCCTTCTCTCCACACACCAAGTGGGGTTTTCTGGAGGCTCACGTGGGGTTTCTTCGAAACCAAGTGGGGTTTTTCTTGCGGAGCGCCTGCCCTTCATCCCTCCCCTCCCTCCCACTCCCTCCCCCCGCCACACACACACCCCCTAGCCCCCCTCCTCCCTCCCTCCTTCCCTCCACACACCAAGTGGGGTTTTCTGGAGGCTCACGTGGGGATTTTCTCGCGGAGCGCTCGTCCTCCATCCCCCCCCCTTCCCCCCCCCCCCCCCACTTCCCACTTCCCCCCCTCCAGCCAACGCATGTGGGGTTTTTCTGGAGGCTCACGTGGGGTTTTTCAGAAACCAAGTGGGGTTTTTCAGAGCGCCTTCC
The DNA here is from genome assembly GCA_020310875.1 of Ceratopteris richardii. Taxonomy (NCBI): domain Eukaryota; kingdom Viridiplantae; phylum Streptophyta; class Polypodiopsida; order Polypodiales; family Pteridaceae; genus Ceratopteris; species Ceratopteris richardii. The sequence continues at coordinate 83,689 of CM035424.1, read as the reverse complement.
CCTCCCCCCCCCTCCCAAGGGCATGTGGGGTTTTTCTGGAGGCTCACGTGGGGTTTTCTCAGAGCGCTCCCCCTCTTGTATTTCTATGCGGGTACCTTTGGTGCTCGTGGGGTTTACCGACCAGCGCCAAATTGTGCGCAACTATAAGGGTAGTTGTGCTCGCTTGAGTTGGGTGTGGCGTGGACCATGGAGCGAGGGAAGGGTTAGGTGAGGTGATTTAGTCCCCCGAACCCCTCTTGTGATGTTGGGAAGCAATCCCCCCTCGAGCATGTGCAAAGGCTACCTCCCATCAACGGGCTTGGCCATTGAGCCGTTTGGAGTCTTACGGGCCTCCACGTGTGTATGTGGCCGATAAGCTTGGTAGGCGATGAGGGACGGTGTGTTGTGTCCTTGGCCGGAGCACCGGTGTTGGTGAGCTCCAGTCCGGGCCACGATGTGATCAAGGAAGACGATGAAGTTTATCTTCATCGCAAGATTGTGTGCGGCTTGTATGGATATGGAAGGTGTCGTAACCGTGTGTGTAAATGGAAATCGGGGTGCTGTTGAGCCCGCTTGTCCCATCGGTGTGATGTGTTCCCCTTGATGGAGTGGTGCTCGATGTGAGCCGTTGGAGTTGTCCATGATGGCAAATGACGTGGTTCATGTTGGCCCACATCCGAGGTGTTGCAATGCAAGGCAACGTGGACGGCAAATGAAATGTCGTGCCATTGTTGGTTGTGTGTGCGGCCTGTAGGAGTGCGTTTATGGAGGGGGAGCATTTGGCCGTCGATGGTGTGGATGGACGTATGGATCATGGTGACGCATCGTTCGTTGAGAGCCGGGGCTTGCTTTCATACGTGCCACGAGTTGAGGACGTTTGGCTGGAAGGATGGAGTCTCATTGGTTGCCTTCGGGTCGTGCTTAGGACTTTGTGCACCTTCCCGTGCTTGATTGTTGGCCTTGCTTGCTTGGCCTTGAGCCCTCATATGGTGCCGAGCGTGTGTTGCCGCACGATGACCCCTCTGCTTGTCGGTGGTTGATTAGACTTGCATTTGGACACAAATGTGCATTGACACGTCGTTGTGACGCTTGCTAATGCACTCTTGAATGGTGCGTTGGATGATCTTGGTGCATCCGTGCTATCGTTTTGCTTAGGTGCTCCCTTGACCGTTCCCTTGCCCATGGTAGAATCAGAACAGGTGGCCCGTATCGGGCTGCTCGTGTGACCGAGGATAGCTACCTGGTTGATCCTGCCAGTAGTCATATGCTTGTCTCAAAGATTAAGCCATGCTTGTCTCAAAGATTAAGCCATGCATGTGTAAGTATAAACTCTTTTGTACTACGAAACTGCGAATGGCTCATTAAACCAGTTATAGTTTCTTTGATGGTACCTTGCTACTCGGATAACTGTAGTAATTCTAGAGTTAATACGTGCACAAACTCCCGACTTTTTGGAAGGGACGCATTTACTAGATAAAAGGCCGATGCAGGCTTGCCCGATAATGCGGTGAATCATGATAATATTCCGAATCCTACGGCCTTCGCGCCCGCGATGCTTCATTCAAATTTCTGCCGTATCAACTTTCGATGGTAGGATAGAGGCCTACCATGGTGGTGACGGAGAATTAGGGTTTGATTCCGGAGAGGGAGCCTAAGAAACGGCGACCACATCCAAGGAAGGCAGTAGGCGTGCAAATTACCCAATCCCGACATGAGGAGGTAGTGACAATAAATAACAATACTGGGCTTTTTCAAGTCTGGTAATTGGTATGAGTACAATCTAAATCCCTTAACGAGGATCCATTGGGGGGCAAGTCTGGTGCCAACAGCCACGGTAATTCCAGCTCCAATAGCGTATATTTAAGTTGTTGCAGTTAAAAAGCTTATAGTTGGATCAGGGCGGGTCGAGCGGTCTGTCTCCTTTGGTGTGCACTGGTCGGCCCGCCCTTTCTATCCGGGACACGCTCCTTGTCTTAATTGGCTGGGACGTGGGTTCGATGATGTTACTTTGAAAAAATTAGAGTGCTCAAAGCAAGCCTATGCTCTGAATACATTAGCATGGAATAACGCGATAGGACTCTGTTCCTATTGTGTTGGTCTTCGGGACCGGAGTAATGACTAATAGGGACAGTTGGGGGCATTCGTATTTCATTATCAAAGGTGAAATTCTTGGATTTATGAAAGACAAACTACTACGAAAGCATTTGCCAAGGATGTTTTCATTAATCAAGAACGAAAGTTGGGGGCTCGAAGACGATCAGATACCATCCTAATCTCAACCATAAACGATGCCGACTAGGGATTGGTGGATGTTACTTTGATGACTCCGCCAGCACCTTATGAGAAATCAAAGTTTTTGGGTTCCGGGGGGAGTATGGTCGCAAGGTTGAAACTTAAAGGAATTGACGGAAGGGCACCACCAGGAGTGGAGCCTGTGGCTTAATTTGACTCAACACAGGGAAACTTACCAGGTCCAGACATAGTAAGGATTGAGAGATTGAGAGCTCTTTCTTGATTCTATGGGTGGTGGTGCATGGCCGTTCTTAGTTGGTGGAGTGATTTCTCTGGTTAATTCCGTTAACGAACGAGACCTCAGCCTACTAACTAGTTACATGAAGGATCTTCTTCGTGGCCAACTTCTTAGAGGGACTATGGCCGTCTAGGCCATCGAACTTTGAGGCAATAACAAGCCTGTGATACCCTTAGATGTTCTGGGCCGCACGCACGCTACATTGATGAATTCAACGAGTTTACCACCTTGGCCGATATGCCCGAGTAATCTTTTGAAATTTCATTGTGATGGGGATAGATCATTGCAATTATTGATCTTCAACGAGGAATTCCTAGTAAGCGCGAGTCATCAGCTCGCGTTGACTACGTCCTTGCTCTTTGTTACACACCGCCCGTTGCTCCTACCGATTGAATGGTGCGATGAAGTTTTCGGATCGCGGCGACGCTGGCGGTTCGCCGCCGATGACGTTGTGAGAAGTTCATTAAGCCTTATCATTTAGAGGAAGGAGAAGTCGTAACAAGGTTTCCGTAGGTGAACCTGCAGAAGGATCATTGACACACATCCTGTCGAACAACGTGAATCGTAATTGTATCTTGAGGGGCCACGTTCGGAGGCGTGGTCCCCGTGCCTTGTCTCTTGTCCAAGCCGAACGTTAGTGGATGAGGTTAGACTCCAAACGGCTCAATGGCCAAGCCCATCGACGGGAGGTAGCCTTTGCACATGCTCGAGGGGGGGATTGCTTCCCAACGTCAGAAGAGGGGTTCGGGGGACTAAATCACCTCACCTAACCCTTCCCTCGCTTCATGGTCCACGCCACACCCAACTCAAGCGAGCAGAACTACCCTTATAGTTGCACACAATTTGGCGTCGGTCGGCAAACCCCACGAGCACCAAAGGAACCCGGATAGAAATACAAGGGGGGGCTCCGAAAAAACCCTACGTGAGCCTCCAGAAAAACCCTATGTGAGCCTCCAGAAAAACCCCACATGCCCTTGGGGAGGGTGGGGGAGGGGAGGGCGCTCTCAAAGAACCCCACTTGGTTTCCGAAAAAACCCCACGTGAGCCTCTAGAAAAACCCCACATGCCCTTGCTGGGGGGGGGCAGGAGGGGGGGTGGAGGGCAAGCGCTCCGCGAGAAAAACCCCACTTGGCTTCAAAGAAAACCCCACCTGGGCCTCCAGAAAACCCCACTTGGTGTGTGGAGGGAATGAGCGAGGGAGGAGGGGGGCGAGCGGGTGTGTGGGGGGGGGGAGGGGGGGGGAGGGAGTGGGAGCGGGGGGGATGGAGGGCAGGCGCTCCACGAGAAGAACCCCACTTGGTTTCGAAGAAAACCCCACGTGAGCCTCCAAAAAACCCTACTTGGTGTGTGGAGGGAAGGAGGGAGGGAGGAGGGGGCGAGGGTGTGTGTGGGGGGGGGGGGGGGAGGAGTGGAAAGGGGGGGGGGGGGGGGGAGGGAAGGGGGGGGGGAGTGGGAGTGGGGGAAGGACTGGAAAGGGGGGGGGGGGGAGGGAGGGGAGGCGGGAGAGGTGGTGGGGAGGGGGGGTGGAGGGCAGGCGCTCCGCGAGAAAAACCCCACTTGGTTTCCAAGAAAAACCCAACGTGAGCCTCCAAAAAACCCCACTTGGTGTGTGGAGGGAGGAGGGGGGCGAGGGTGTGTGTGTGGGGAGGGAGGGAGGGCTGGAGGGTGGGGGGGAGGGGGGGAGTGGAAGGGGGGAGGGGGCAGGGAGGGAGGGGGAGGGAGGGAGAGAGAGGGAGGGGGGGGGGGGGGGGGATGTTTGTGTGGAGGGGAGGCGTTCCGCAAGAAAAACCCCACTTGGTTTCCGAAAAAAACCCCCTGTCAGCCTCTAGAAAACCCCACATGCCCTTGGGTTGAGAAGCCCGGGAGGGAGGGAGGAAAGGGGGGGGGGGTCTGTGGGGTGGGAGGGGAAGGGAGGGGAGGGACATGCCGGGAGGAAAACCCCACATCTGTTCCAAAAAAAGCCCACTTCCTTTCCTCAAAAACCCCCCATGCCATGGAGAAAACCCCACGCAGGCCTAAAAAAAATGCCACACCTCCTTCGGGTTGGGAAGCCAGGGAGACGGGTGTGGAAGGAGAGGGGGCCGGGGAGGTGGGGGCTTGTTGGGGGTGGGATTCCTCCAGAAAAACCCCACATTCGTTTCTAAAAAAACCCCACGTCACCCTCCATAAAAGTCCACATGCCCCGATTAGGAGGGGAGGGGAAGGCTATCATTTCCATGAAAAACCGACATACCATTGGGAAAAACTCCATGTCAACCTCCATAGAAAGCACACATGCCCCGATTGGGGGGGATCTATCATCTCCATAAAAACCCCACATACTATGGGAACTAGCCGACGTCAATCTTCACAAATGGCCAACTTGCCCCAATCGGATGGAGGAGGAGGGGATGAGGGTGTGGGTGGTAAGAGCGGGTGGAAGGTCTACGGGTGGGCAGGAGCAGATTGGGGTTGTACGAGCGTGGAAGTGGACGGTTTGGCAGGTTCAATGGAGTGGGCTGGGGGTGTGGGAAGGTGAATGGGTGGATTATATAGGGGAGGAGGTGGGTGGAGTGGGCTTATGATATGCAACGGGGGATGGGCATGTGGGGAGGTGGGTGGGTGGAGTGGCATTGCAGGAAGGAGGAGAACTGGGTGGGTGGAGCGGGGTTGCGGGATGTAGGAGAGGAGGTGGGTTCTCCAATGCGATGATGCAAAGAGGTGGGTAATGTGTGTGTGTGTGTGTGTGGCAAGGGGGTTGCGGGAGGGAGGAGAGGAGGTGGGTTATCGAGAGCGAGGGGGGAAAGAGGTGGGTGATGTGTGTGTGTGTGTGTGTGTGTGGGGGACGAGGGGATTGCGGGAGGGACGAGAGGACGTGAGTTCTCCAGAGCGAGGGGGGAAAGAGGTGGGTTATGTGTGTGTGTGTGTGCATGTGTGTGTGTGTGCACGCATGTGCGTATGTATGTGTATGTGTCTGTGTGTGTGACGAGGGGGTTGTAGGAGGGAAGAGAGTAGATGAGTTTTCCTGAGTGAGGGGGGAAAGAGGTGGGTAAAATGTGTGTGTGTATGTGTGTGCGTATGTGTGTGTGTATGTGTGTGTGTGACGAGGGGATTGCAAGAGGGAGGAGAGGAAGTGGGTTCTCGAATGCGAGGGGGAAAGGGGTGGGTGATATGTGCGTGTCTGTGTGTCTACATGTGTGTGTATGTGTGTCTACATGTGTGTGTGTGCGTGGCGAGGGGGCGAGAGGTTAATATATCCAATTAAAACCCCACTTCTTAATGTAACAAAACCCCACGCATCTCCACCAAAAAGCAAAAGACCAATCATGCTCAACTAGATGAATATCATATTCAAAGCTTAGACATCACAACAAAGAGACGCGATGTAAAAAACATTTAGACCTTAATCCCTGCAAATAAAAGGAGGGTCCAGCACCAGGACTTCCTGGGAGGTCACCCATCCCAGTACTGTTCTGGCCCAAGCTCGCTTAATTGACTGCACCCAAGCTCGCTTAATTGCGGAGTTCTGATGGGCGGTGTATTAGTGCTGGTATGACTGCACCACCGCCAAAGACTTACATTTGCTCTCCTCATACAAATAGATTCTGGCCCAAGCTCGCTTAATTGCGGAGTTCTGATGGGCGGTGTATTAGTGCTGGTATGACTGCACCACCGCCATAGACTTACATTTGCTCTCCTCA
>CM035424.1:17500-72500 GCA_020310875.1 Ceratopteris richardii | reverse complement strand
CCCCCTGTGGTGCTCGGGTGGTATACCGTGCTGCGCCTAATTGTGCGCAACTATAAGGGGAGTGGTAACCGTGCATGCCTCTGGACGGCGGACCGGCTAGGAATGCCCCCAACATCTGGGCTAAGACGCACCATGGGCGTGAGTGCTGAGCCTTCCCTTCCTCACCTTTCTTGGGGACGTGGGTTGCCCCTTGGAACATGGGTAGATGCCCGGCAACGGGAACGCCCCCGTCCATCCTTGATGGGGCTCGCACGTAAACGTCGAGACAGCCGGCCCAGCCGTCCGTCCCTCTTCTTGCCCGCTCATGTAAAGGGGCTTTGGACGTGGGTGGCAAAGGAGAGCCACTATGCCTCTTGGCAAATGGCAACTTCGGACTCGTCGGCAATCCACCGTCGGAACGGCCCGCCGTCGGCGGCCATCCCTCATATCTTATGGACCAAGTCCCGTCTTCCGCTGCATCCGGCCTCCGGGCCGTCCCGCATCTCAAGTCCCACTTCGGCTTTCGGGTTACTCAAGGGCTTGCACCTTAACTCGTGGCCGTCCTTCTCCTTGTGGGGACAAGCTAAAACCGCCCCTTGGATTGGGACCGTCACAATTGGTATCAGAGCTTCGGCTCTCGGTCGGTCGGTGAATCCGCCGTTGGTTGTTAGTCGTTGAACCGTTGACAAAAAGGGCAATTTTTTTTTTTTTTTTTACATGGATATGTTCGCCGTTGGTCCTCGCTTGGGCCTCAGCTCTTCTTGAGCATAATCTTTTTATGTACGTTGCAAAGTCACCATCCGCCTCCGCATTGGCCATCGACAAATGGCAGTGGATCTGCGGTTCAGGCCCGGGTGGCAACGGGTCTCGGGGTCGGTGTGGCAGACCACCCTCATGCTTTGTGATCCTTTGGAAAGGCATGATTCGCTCGTCAATGTGTCTATGGGTTCGACCCGCTCGTCGGCCCACTCCTGTTCTCTTTTTCCCTCTCGGGTCTGGCCCCGCGTCGAATTGCATCCGCGGCATTCCCGCCGGGAGGAGGGAGGTGCCATCCTCCATATGCCGGCAAGGCCGCCTTGTGCTCCGGGCTGGGGTAGCGCTGTAAGACGCATCCGTGCCACCGTAAGTCGCGTCCCTTGGGGGAGGGGCCCCGTCCGCGAGCTTCATAATCGGGGAGCAGCATAGGGCAGTCCCGCTGGGCCCCGCCATCGGGTGGGCCGGTCGGGGAGAGTGCTATGTCAAACGGTGATGCTGCGGGTGCCGAAACGAAATGTGCTTAACCCACTTGACCACCTTCAAAGACCATGTCCCTTTCGCAAATATTGCTCTATCTTTTGTCATGTGCCCGAAGCTAAGTCGGTTATGGAAGCAAAAAAAAAGGCCAACAAACCGTGTTCTCCTGCGAGGGTATAGCATCGGCCGGGGTAGTGAGCGCCCTGAGGCCCAAATATAAATCGGATGGGAAATTATCCCAATCTTTTACTCTTTGGCCGGCGTGCCTAGAGTTCATCAAAATGAGGTGTGTGCCTCCCGTCGGGCCGTACGGGGCCGGGGAGTGCACTATGGAACCGAACGGCCGGCGTGATAGTAAGTCGCTACATGCACCGCACGTCCGTGTCTATGTGCTAAACACAAGAGGGCCGCCGATAGGCCCATTTTCGTGCGGCTAGCGGGTGTGTGGCTTTGCCCTCCCGTCTGTGCCTTGAAGAAGCGCCGCCCGCGGGTCCCTTCGAGGCCAGGGCAAATTTGGGAACAAACGGCCGGCGGGGTGGGAACTTGTCCTCCCGTCCACGCCTTAAGTGTTGGGGCTGCCCGTGGGTCCCCTCGAGGCCGGGGCAAACTTACAAGTGAGTTGGCCGGCGGGTGTGTGGCCTTGCCCCCGCCGTCCGTGCCTTAATGGATGTCGCCTGCGGGTCCCCTTGTGGCCGAGGCAAAGGATGGAAAGGAACGGCCGGCGTGAGTGTAAGACACTCTATGCGCCGCACGCCCGCGCCTTTGAACATAACGACAAAGGGCCGTCGATAGGCCCATATTTAACTCGAGATGGCCGACATGACGGTAAGCCGCTCTATGCGCAGCACGCTCGTGCCTATGATCGAAATGCCAAAAGGCCGCCGATAGGCCCATCTCTCAAGCAAAACGGCCGACGTGAATGTAAGACGCTCCACGTGCCGCACGCTCGTGCCTATGAACCGCATCGTCAAAGGGCCGTCGATAGGCCCGTTTTCAAGTATGAATGGCCGGCGTGACAGTAAGCCACTTCTTGTGCCGCACGTCCGTGCCTATGTGCTAATTGCCAAAGGGCCCCCGATAGGCCCAAATCCTTGGTGGGAATTTCCTTGGCAGGCACATGCCGTTCGGGCTTTGTCGTGCCTTGAAAATTATGGAAAACAGGAAAGGAAACAATGGGTGTGTGTGGAGTGGCAACGAGGCCCTCCCATCACAAACTTGGGCTTGAACCCATATGGATCATATCCGCCCGGGAAGGGGAAAATTTTAACTTAGACCCAGCTCGGAGCCTAAGTGTTCCACTTTGGCTCCGACTTGAGCGAAATGGCCCACTCAACCTTTTTTGATGGCAAAGGGCAAAACAGATGACCAGTCGTGAATTGACTTAGAGGGACCGACCATCCTTTTGACGATACGATATTCTTGAAAGTCCTAGACCCGAACCGGCACATACAGCCTAACAAGAGGCAAAGGTGCCATGACCCAAACTGCGAGGTCCCAGTCATATGCAAGATCTGGCTCATGTGGAGCATTGGCGTGTCCCGATGCAGTCGGAGTGGGGCAAGCCGTCCCTTCTCTTAGTCCCTTTGCTTCGAGCCAAACCTGCGGTGTTAGGTTCGCACCTCTCTTGCATTTAGGCAAAGAGTCCATAGATATGCATTCGCACGACAACCCATGGTATTAAGGACACTGCCCCAAATTTGAGGGTAAGAACACCATGCAGAGTCGCAAAAGCCATCACAAAAATCACCCTTTCGACTTCACCGCAAAGTGGGCTTCATTCCAAGCACCCGTAGGTGGACTTCTCGAGGACGTGAAGTCTGTCGGAGAGGGGGTGGATGTCATGCCCCTTTGCCTGCCTCCCTCTATTTCTATCCAGCCCCCTGTGGTGCTCGGGTGGTATACCGTGCTGCGCCTAATTGTGCGCAACTATAAGGGGAGTGGTAACCGTGCATGCCTCTGGATGGTGGACTGGCTAGGAATGCCCCCAACATCCGGGCTAAGATGCACCATGGGCGTGAGTGCTGAGCCTTCCCTTCCTCACCTTTCTTGGGGACATCCGTTGCCCCTTGGAACGTGGGTAGATGCCCGGCAATGGGAACGCCCCCCCGTCCATCCTTGACGGGGCTCGCACGTAAACGTCGGGATGGTCGGCCCGGCCGTCCGTCCCTCTTCTTGCCCGCTCATGTAAAGGGGCTTTGGACGTGGGTGGCAAAGGAGAGCCACTATGCCTCTTGGCAAATGGCAACTTCGGACTCGTCGGCAATCCACCGTCGGAATGGCCCGCCGTCGGCGGCCGTCCCTCATATCTTATGGACCAACTCCCGTCTTCCGCTGCATCCGGCCTCCGGGCCGTCCCGCATCTCAAGTCCCACTTCGGCTTTCGGGTTACTCAAGGGCTTGCACCTTAACTCGTGGCCGTCCTTCTCCTTGTGGGGACAAGCTAAAACCCCCCCTTGGATTGGGACCATCACAGGGGGAGGGGGGTGGAGGGCAGGCGCTCCGCGAGAAAAACCCCACTTTGTTTCCAAGAAAAACCCCATGTGAGCCTCCAGAAAACCCCACTTGGTGTGTGGAGGGAGGAGGCGGGCGAGGGCATGTGTGTGGGGAGGGAGCGAGGGGTGGGGGGTGGGGGGAAGGGGGGGAGTGGAAGGGGGGAGGGGGAGGGAGGGAGGGGGGGCATGGGGGGGAGTGAGACGTTCAAACCCACAAAACGCATAAACCAACAAGAGGGACACCAAGAAGATTGCCAGAACACGTTTATATTCGATTAGCAACTCGTGTTGAAGAAGGCAATGAGAGCTTGGTATGAGGAGTACTAGTACCCTCATAGTTGCGCACAATTAGGCGCCACAGGGCATACCCCCCAAGCACTGAAAAGGGCTGGATAGAAATACAGGGCTGTGACATCCTCCCCCGGCTTGAAGAGCTTGGTGTCCTCAACAAGCGGGTTCGTGTCTTACAAAAAGTCGGTGTGTTTACAAAATTTGGGGAATATTACATGGGGCTTATAGCCAAAATGGCTTAAGAGTGGCGGTAATATTTTCGGACTAATGGATGGTCGGGCCCAAAGGTGTTGGCCGAAAGCCAATCCGCATCAACTAAGGGGCGGCCTTTGAATTTCACGAGGAATTGGGGACCTTCACGGGTGTTCCGATCCTGTAAAATAGCTTCTGCCTCGAACTGGTTCTCGCCGTCGTGCAACACCGAGATCTCGTGTCCATACTTTGAGTCGGGTTTGAACCGCTTGAGAAGGCTAACATGAAAGGCATTGTGAAATTGCACGTTGTCGGGAAGCTCCAAGCTATAAGTGACTTCATTGATCCGTTTCTCCACTTTGTATGGTTTGTAGTAGCGATCGTTGAACTTCTGCGTGATGTTCTTTGGTAGGGTGATATTCCGTGCGCTGATGAGGACAAGGTCGCCGACTTGAAATTCTTCTCCAGGCCTTCGTTTCTTGTTTGCGTAGCGAGCCATGCGTTCTTTGCTTCTTTGCAAGCTGGACTTTGTCTCTTCTAACTTTGTTTTCCACTGATCCAAAAAGGCGCCGCAGTCGGGGTTGTTTGTTGCAAGTGTGGAGTCTTGCGTGAGAGCCAAGGGCGTGATTACCTCCTTGCCGGTCGCCAACTCAAAGGGGGTCATCTTCGTGCTTGAGTGGACGGACGCGTTGTAGTGAAACTCCAGAATATCTAAGTGCTTCGCCCAGTCCTTTTGATCGGTTCTGACATAGTTCCGGATATAATCTTCAATTGTCTGGTTGACCCGTTTTGTTTGCCCATCGGTTTGTGGGTGGTAAGCCGAGGAGAACCTAAGTTGTGTCCCCAAGATGCGAAAAAGCTCTGTCCACAGTCGGCTTAGGAAGCGTCTGTCCCAGTCCGACACGATGGCCAGAGGTAATCCGTGATACTTCACGATGTGCGTAAAGAAGAGATGAGCCACGGCCTTGGCGGTGAGCGGTGGTTTGGGCGGGATAAAGTGTGTTTGCTTTGTGAAGTAATCCACCACAATGAAGATGGTGTTGAATCCTAAAGACGGTGGGAGTTCGGTTATGAAGTCCATGCTGATCATGTCCCACGGCCGATTCGGAATCGGGAGAGGTTGCAGAAGGCCGGCGGGCTTCACCCGATCTTGGCGGACTAACTGACACGTCGGGCATGTTTCCACATATTCTTGAACCTATGCCTTCATGCGGGGCCAATAAAAGTGTTTGTGGAGCGTCTCGTAGCTGCGGTTTTTCCCTCCATGGCCGGCCACTTTGCAATCATGTGCCTCCCACAACAGCTCTTTGCGTAGCTCTAAGTCGTTCGGGACATATATATTTCCTTTGCGATGGAGGATGCCTTCTTGTAGGGTGTAGCGACTCGGGGCCTGAGCCGTTTGCATCTCCTAAAGTATGTCTTGGACTTGGACATCCTGTGCCTGGGCACGTTGAATTCTGCCTCTCAGGTCGGATGAAACTGTGGACATCGCCTGGAGCTCGGGTCTTCGACTAAGTGCATTTGGCATGACGTTCTGCTTGCTCGGTTTGTGGATGATCTTGAGGTCCAACTCGGCAAGGAAATCTTGCCATCGGGCTTGCTTCGGGCTTAACTTGGGTTGAGAGGTGAAGTACTTCAAAGAGATGTTGTCCGTGAAGACTGTTGTGTGTTTGTCCAGGACATAGTGCCTCCACTTGCGCAGACAGTGTATGACTGCTAACATTTCTTGCTCATGTGTGCTCCATCTGAGTTCGGGGCCGGTGAGTCTGTGCGACTCATAAGCAATGGGTTGCCCATCTTATAAGAGGACGCCTCCTATGGCCGAACCCGATGCGTCTGTATGAACTTCGAATGGTTTGTCGAACTCGGGAAGTTTGAGCACCGGGGCATTGCACATAGTGACCTTCAATGCTTCGAAGGCCTCTTCCTCGTCCATTCCCCACTTGAATGGCTCCTTTTCTTTGATCAACTCAAAGAGCGGTGCCGCAATCTTGCTGAAGCCTTGGATGAATCGGCGGAGAAATAGGCAAAAACCTATGAATTCTCGCACTTCTTTGATGGTCTTCGGGGGTGCCCATTTGAGCACGGCTTCTACTTTCTGGGGGTCGGCATGGAGGCCGAGTTCGGAGATGATGAACCCCAAGAATTCCACTTTCTTCATACAAAACTCGCACTTGCTCGGTTTGGCAAAAAGCCGGTGTTGCCACAAGCGTAATAGGACAGCCCGAACGTGCTCATAGTGCTCCTCCAATGTGCGGTTGTAGATAAGTAGATCATCAATGTAAATGATGAGGAAGAGATTGAGCATGTCCCGAAAGCCGTCGTTCATCTCCCGACAAAAGGTGGCCGGTGCGCCTGTAAGTTCGAATGGCATGACGAGCCACTCATAGCTGTCGTAGCATGTGCGGAAGGCCGTTTTGTCAATGTGTTCTTGTGCGACCCGAATTTGATGGTACCCGGAACGAAGGTCTATGCGTGTGAAGTATCGTGCCTTGCCGAGGCGGTCTAGTAGTTCCTCCATCACCGGGACAGGGTACTTGCTCTTGACTGTGCCTTTGTTAAGCGCGCGGTAGTCGATGCATAGGTGGAGGGAGCCATCTTTCTTCTTCACAAATAGGATGGGGGCTCCATAAGGTGAGCTGCTTGGTCGAATGTACCCTTGGTCTTCAAGTTCATGTAGCTGCCGTTTGAGCTCTTGGAGGTCCGTCTCATTCATTCGATAAGGGGCCCGTGACGGGAGCGGGTGATCCGGGAGTGTGTCAATCCGATGTTGGATATTGCGTAGAGGCGAGAGACCGGGTGGGAGGGTGTCTGTAAGCACATCTGTAAATTCTTCCATTAGCATCTGGAAACTCGGATGCCCGATCTTTGAGACGTCAATTGGCTTCGGTCCTATTTCCTTTGCCACCGGCCTAAGGACACATAGGTGAGCTATTCCGCCTTGATAAGTGGCCCGTCTGAACTGCTTATGAGATAACGGTGATGGTGTGTGCGTTGAGGTTGAGGCCCGGGCGTGTGCTTTCTCTTTGCCTTTGCATGTCGGCTTTGGCTCTCTTGGTTCGCTGTCAGATGGCTCGTCTGCACGAGGGGCCCGGACGCGGTTGCAATCAACGACAAGAGCTTGCCCATTCTGATCAAGAAGTACTTTGTCTACCCCTTTGCCGAAGAAGGAGATCATGTGTTTGTCCATAAACTCGAGGCCTAGAATGACTTCAAACGTTTCCATCGGTATAATGAGGAGGAAGGAAAGAGGTGGGTAATGTGTGTGTGTGTATGTGTGTGCATATGTGTGTGTGTATGTGTGTGTGTATGTGTGTGTGTATGTGTGTGTGTGTGACGAGGGGGTTGCAGGAGGGAGGAGAGGAAGTGGGTTCTCGAAAGCGAGGGGGAAAGGGGTGGGTGATATGTGCGTGTGTGTGTGTGTCTACATGTGTGTGTATGTGTGTCTACATGTGTGTGTATATGTGTGTCTACATGTGTGTGTGCATGGCGAGGGGGCGAGAGGTTAATATATCCTATACCCCACTTCTTAATGTAACAAAACCCCACGCATCCGGACCAAAAAGCAAAAGACCAATCATTCTCAGCTACATGAATATCATATTCAAAGCTTAGACATCACAACAAAAAGACGCCATGTAAAAAACATTTAGACCTTAATCCTTGCAAATAAAAAGAGGGTGCAGCACCAGGACTTCCCAGGAGGTCACCCATCCTAGTACTGTTCTGGCCCAAGCATGCTTAACTGCGGAGTTCTGATGGGATCCGGTGTATTAGTGCTGGTATCACCGCACCACGGCCATAGACTCATATTTGCTCTCCTCATACAAAAAGACACATAGATCAATCCATGTGGAAGTGGTAAGAGTCCCGCCACCATGACACGTTATACACTTTTTTTTTGACCAAATACAACATACACAACATATCATTGCAACATATCAATCAAAAACCCCATGAATCACAATGAAGAGGGACCATGAATCACAATGAAGAGGGACAAGTCAGTGCGGCGACGAGGTGAATACTCCTTTTCTCGAGCAAATGCAACACATGCGAGGTATCATTGACATCAATCAAAAACCCCACGAAACACAATGAAGAGGGGACAAATCAGTGCGGTGGCGGGCTGAATCTCAGTGGATCTAGTGGCAAGGCTACTCTGCCACTTACAATACGTGGCCACATATTTAAGTCGTCTGCAAAGGATTCATCTCCTGAATAGTTTGGAATTGCAATTCAGAGCCCCTAAGGTGGCTACTTCCACCACCTCAGGGGTGGCTCTCGACACATGCTCTCGAGGATGCACAGGTGCCCCTACTATTAGTCGGGTAACAATCGGGGAGGTAGAGAGCGCCGCTTCTAGCATGGATTCTGACTTAGAGGCATTTAGTCCGATGGAGAGTGTTAATCTCCAAAATAACAAGTTATTCTGGATGTTAGATCACCTCTATATCAAGAACAACTTTAAACTCCAACCAATTTTGGAAGACAAGTACCAAACTATCAAGAAATTGGCTAACCATTAGGGCAAAATACGGCCGAAAAGGGGCTGTTTGCTAATGAGAGATTAAGGAAATTGACAAATAGAGTCTTTCCACGTGTACAAGAATATAACATTGTTGTCTCCTTTAACCGTATGAAGAAATTCTTTTTTTAAGAGAATATGATCTAAAAGTGCCACGAAAGTTATGAAGATTCTTGTATTCAGGGTACAATTTCTTGGTTTGATGCAAAAAAAGATATTTTTGCACACCACACAATGCATATTTTTAAAGTTCCAAGAAGGAAATAGTTTTGAAGATACAAAATATTTTTGGGTTCACGAAATTCCATGGTCATTCGGCGACAGGGTTTACATCAAATCAAAAGTTTTTCCACGTGTACAAAGCCTTTTTATCTATAAATGTTGGCAAAGTTTGTGAACGTCGGTTTCCCACTTTGAGTATTCTTCTTCTTCTCGGTTCTAATGGCTTCTTCTTCTTGTCGTCCTTCCAATCGTGTAACCTCATGTGAGGTTTACAACAGAAGAGAGGATTCTTTATGGAAACCTCTTTCTGTGAAGTTAAATGAATGAGTAACTATGCTTCCTAGCTATAGAGGTGCCCATAAAGTCAAGCATGCTAAAAGAGACGACACAAGAAACCATTGCAGGGGACGTATTCTTAGTTTCAAATTGAAGAGATGCGGTTGGTTTGCAAGAGTACAACATGTGTACAACGCTAAGGATCTTGTTCTGGAAAATCATATGCAATTCCCTTTGTACTATAAGTGAAGTTTTACAATGATCGTCTATCATTTCAGTTGTTTTTGTATAGCAACATATATGTTTTTGTATTGCAGATATTTTTCCTTCTAATATTTTAGAGTAGCAACCTCTTGAATGTTTAACACGAACATTCAGAGTTCTTTGTAACAAATATGCAAAGCTTATGTATGCAGACAAATCCGCTCAAGTTTTCAATAGCACAGAGTTATGTGTCCATTTTGCATATTATCAGGTGCCATTAGGGAGGAGCTCTTATGGAAATCTTACACATTTTCCTGGTCCTTGCATCTCTTCATTAGATTGGGATGCTCTTGATCATTCAAAAAAAGGTGGAAAAGAAAGCTTGGACTTTGGATAGCCTTGGACTCAGAGGAGAGCTCTCCAGAAGTACTGATTCATCCAGATTTTCAATCTAGAAAGATAATTGTCACTGCAAATTGGAAATTCAAAAATATAAGGGAGCTCTAGAATACCTTGATGAGGCATCATCACAATTCAAATTCTCAATTGATGATGCAATAGTTAACATTAGATTAGAGAAAACATTATCTTGCATAACTTGCCTGCCACCCAGGGTGATCAAGTTGCAACCCTTTAGATTGTAACAAGTCTCCTTCTTTAAGAAGCTTTTTTTCAAACTTCCATTGATTTTTCTTTGCAGAATGGTGACTAAGAATGTGACTGATTACATCACTTCAATTATGTCTTTTTATGGACTATATTCATATTGGCATTTTTTTGTTTAATTTCAAGATTCTGAGGAGGTTTCAATGGTGCAATGATTATACACGAACTTGCATATGACAAAATGGAAAAGATTGGATGACACGACCGATACAAGCGATACGGGCCATCCGAAATTCTCCGATTGCCCATATCGCTTGCATCGGTCGTGTCATAAAAACTTCTCTATCCTCTTCACATTTAACTTTTCTACAGGATGGTGACTAAGAATGTGATTGATTACATCACTTCAATTATGTCTTTTTATGGACTAGATTCATATTGGCATTTTTTGTTTAATTTCAAGATTGATGAGGTTTCTATTGTGCAATGATTATAAAGGAACTTGCATGAGTAAATACTAGGTGATTCAAGAATATAAACCAAGAAATTCTTACATAATATATCTCCCCTTTTAGAACCTTTTTCCATACTTCCCTTGATTTTCCTTTGCAGGATGGTAACTAAGAATGTGACACATTACATCACTTCAATTATGGTTTTTTATGGACTATATTCTGGTTGGCAAATTTTTTGTTTAATTTCAACATTTTGATGAGGTCTCAATGGTGCAATGATTATACTGGAACTTGCATATGAAAAAATGGATGGTATGAAAAAATGGAAAAGATTGGATGACACGACCGATACAAGTGTGAAGAGATGGATAGGTATGTGTTGAAGATGAAGAGGTGTTGCAAAATCTTTGCTCTACACCAGCCAAATGAACTCCAGGAGTAGATGGTGGGCCCTTTTAGCTTGCCAATGGATGTATTAGACACCCTATGTACCTTGGAAGATCACTCTCAAAAAGATAGATCAAAACAGATAAGTTGGAGTTAGCTCAGAGGTGAAAACTTGCTATTCTTAGTTGATACACCTGTCCAGTGTTTTACATAATTCTCTGAGCACAGCAGCAATTAGATTAATTCCTCTTGGGGAAAGCTAGGTAGCTTAAAGAGCTAACTTTAGAGAGTAATCTCATCAAAAATAACAAACCACACACTGAGAATGACTTTTAACAAGTGATGACATCATCCCGATTTTCACGGGCTGCTACAGAAATAGACCAGTGAGTAGAAAAATTAACATAACTCAGGATGTAAGAATCCAATGATCATGAAAATTTTTATTCTTATACTAGACAGTAAGCTGAATCCAACAAGCTTAAAATCACTGAATTTGGATGAGTAAACACTGAGAAATGACTCTGACAAGATGACTGAAAAAGTCGGGTACCTGACAGAGAAGTGAAGATGAACATACCCTGTTGACTTCAAATGAACATAACTGAAGATTCCAACATTCAAATGACATGAAAATTTGTGAGCATATAGTAGACTTATAGAGCTAACTTTACCAAGTTAAATCACTGAAAATGATGAACCAAGTGCAGAGAAACAATCTCTGCAAGCTGACTGAGAAAAACTGAAGTAATGGCAGTGAGTAGTACACATCACAAGAACATGGAAAGATGAACTCAAATAATCATGAAAATGAAAGTATATTGCTTGTACAATACAATGACTTACTGATACATATGTGTGCCTTGTAATCACACCTTGATATGGCATAAAGCTCAGCTCTTGGAGGTCTTCACATAGGTCTCTCTAACCACGACTAAAACTGCCATCTATTTATAGTTGAGTTTGGGAGGCTAACTTCCCTCAATCACTCTCCAATCAATCAATGATTGATTTGATTCTCTACCTACCACAAATCACGAATTCGTGGCTCCTCTTTCCATTCTTGATCATGTGGACTCAACCACTTAAGATTCTCTTACTTTTACATTAAGTAAACTCTTCAAAAGTTACAAGAGGTAGTTCACAAGTGAACTTTACATAGTCTTCATTTTAAGGCTTTTTCTAAGACTTTGTGAGACTCAAGCCAATACTTAGGCTTGTCATAGACTTGCTCCAACAACAAGCGATATGAGCCATCCAAAATTCTCCGATTGCCCCTATCGCTTGCATCAATCGTGTCATAGAAACTTCTCTATCCTCTTCACATTTAACTTTTCAACAAGAATAAAGCAAAAAGCGAACAAAATAGACATTTTGATGATAGGAACAATTCAATTTTGCTTGAACCATGCAATGAAGTCACTTTTGCTTTGTTCTCAAGAGGATCAATTCAACATTACATTACTCAAGGCATATAAATATATTACAATGTATCTATGTACATTTCATGAGTAATAAGCTTTGAAAAGAAATATATTTAATCCTTCTTGAGCCTTTTGAATGAACTTGGCTCTAGCAAATCTCCTCTATATCTGAGGTACTCTTTTCTCCTGTAGCCAACAATACTTTGAACATATGACACCCCTACAGCCATTGCATAGCTTGAGTAACAAAGGAAGTAGCCTGCCCTTGAAGCATTGAATCCTGGGGCATATCCAAAAATTCTTAATGCACCTATTCTTTCAAGTAGAAAAACTCTGTATGCATTAAAGGGTATTGAAGTAAAACCCATGTATCTTGAAAGAGTCCTCAAGGAGAATAGTGAAAAATCTGCCTCTTCACTATACTGCTTATGAATAACACAAAATAATTTTGGATTCAGTTTTGGAAGATAGTGGATCAATGAATGAATATCCATCTTTGTTTTTCCTTTCTTCTCTATGGTTTTCCTTGTTCCCTTCCCCCTCCCAATGTAGTTGTCTTCATCCAATATAGATATCTGTGGAAAAAATTGAAAATCTAGGTTAGAAAAAGTCCAAGGACTTTTAAAGTCATAAAAATTATTGGAAACAAAATTAGAAACAAAGCATGAGATACGACTGATTCAAGCGATTAGGGTCATCAGAGAATATCCGATGGGCATAATCTCTTGCATCAGTCATGTTCGATTTATCATCCTTAACTTTATAGAAACATATAATTAATGTTGAAAATAATATTTATAAACACATTTAGTTGTTCTATATGGAGCATTCATTCATATAGCTATAAATATGATACTTGATTGGACACAACCAATTCAAGCAATTAGGCCCATCAAGGAAGCTTGGATGGTCCTAATCGCTTGAATTGGTCGTCTCCAAAGGAGGTCATCTTGAAGCTTAGATTGCATGTGAACTTTTGTATCTTATTATTGGTTAAGAATTTGGAGAAAATAATGCTACCATTGCGTCCGAAACGTGTCAAAACCCTAAGATTGACTATCTATTTGCATGATTTTGATACCCAGAGGTCTTGATAAGCCTTTTTGTATTGATTTCCAGACACGACCGATGCAAGCGATTAGGCCCATCCAACATTTCCAGATGAGCCTAATCGCTTGCATTGGTCATGTCCTAGATTCATGCACAAATAGGCTCATCAAGACCTTTCCATATCAGAATCATACAAATAGATAGTCAATCTTAGGGTTTTGGCATGTTCCTCCGGATGCAATGGTAGCATTAGGTTCTTGATTCCGAGCCAATAGTAAGATAGGGAAGTTCATGACCGATGCAAGAGAAATAAGCTAGTCAAAGGTGGGTCAAACGTGTGTAATCGCTTGTATCAGTCGTATCGGGTATGTAGCACAAGTATGCATGGGTGATGAAGAGAGAAATTCTATGAAGGTTGAAAATGTGAAATGGTGAACGGGACTTGTATTTATAGTCGAGAAGGACCGGGTAACAATCATATGACGTGGACCAATAAGTGAGTGCCATGTGGCAAAAGAACGTTGGGTATCACAATGGCTAGATGACATGGCCCACTCAAATGATGCCATGTGGCATTGTAACGTTGGGATTCGCAACGGCTAGATGACATGGACCAATCACACATTGCCACGTATCACCAACGGTCAAATCATCCCAGATACCTATTTAAGCTCCTGTATTCACTTTTTTCATTTTTTTGTGAACTCCTTGCTACCATCAACTTGCCATTGTCTTCGCGTTTTTACATGCTTTTCAAAACTTTCCATAGACCACATTTTGTGTGAGGGTTTAGGGTCATCATGATCAATTATTTTACAACACGGCCGATACAAGCGATTAAGGACATTCGAGGATTTCCCGATGACCCTAATCGCTTGTGTCGGTCATGTTTCTTGAGTGCTTTGTGAAAGCTTTTAATTAGTTTTTCTGCTTTTAAAATTTGTTCCAAGCTTTTAAACTCTTTTTTGTGCAAGTTAGCTTATTTCGCTTGCATCGGTCATGAACTTCCCTATCTTACTATTGGCTCAGAATTTCAAGAAACTAATGATACCATTGCATCCGAAACGTGCCAAAATCCTAAGATTGACTGTCTATTTGCATGATTCTGATATCGAGAGGTCTTGATGAGCCTATTTGTGCATGAATCTAGGACACGACCAATGCAAGCGATTAGGCTCATCTGAAAATGTTGGATGGGCCTAATCGCTTGCATCGGTCGTGTCTGGAAATCAATACAAAAAGGCTTATCAAGACCTCTGGGTATCAAAATCATGCAAATAGACAGTCAATCTTAGGGTTTTGGCACGTTCCGGACGCAATGGTTGCATTATTTTCTTCAGATTCTTAACCAATAATAAGGTACAAAAGTTCACATGCAATCTAAGCTTCAAGATGACCTCCTTTGGACATGACCAATTCAAGCAATTAGGACCAATGCAAGCGATTAGACCCATCCGATATTCTTTGATGACCCTAATCGCTTGGATTGGTCGTGTCTCATGCTTTGTTTCTGCTTGTGTTTCCAGTTATTTCTATTAAATATATTTCTTTTCAAAGCTTATTACTCATGAAATGTACATAGATACACATATTTATTGCCCAAAGGGATACAAGACATTGCAAATATGAAGGATGTAATCTTTTTTTGTGTAATTGATCCATGTACTAATATTAATCCTTATTGATCCATGATCTATTTTTCTCTAGTAAAAGTCCTATTTATCTGATGATAATAATCTTTTTTTTGTAGGTTATGGCTAGGACAAAGAAGACAGCAAGGAATTCTCTCCAATCACAACATGGAAACTCTAGTGTAAGCCTCGCCATACGTTTTGTTGTGTTGTATTTTAAAACCTTGCCATCCATTCTAAATTTAAGTTTACCTTGCAGTGCTGCTAAGCTTCTCAAAATGCATATTGATCAAAACATTCCAAGAATTCCTTCATTGAAAGAAGAAAAAAGGTTTGGATACATTCAAATACATGTGCCATTACAGAAATACGACACCTCATGTGACTGGAGAGTGATTGCAAATGCAGTAAGGTTCTTGGAAAGCAGGTTTTACAACCCTGAGTTAAACTTGTCAGACTATCCATATGCTTGGGTCATCTTGATCAAGGAGAGAGCAATAAATGTCATTATGGAACATGCAATATGCCCTTATGATCCAAACTTACCTTCACCACCACACCACATAAAAAGAAGTCTAAAGAAAGGAAGAAAGGGTTTCCTATTCACTCCCCATTGAAGCATGGACCAAAGAATAAGAGTAGAGGTGAGGGATCCAAAAAGGACAAAAAAGAAGGGTGAAACATTATATTTTTGGAATGTAAGATTGTAATCTAATGTGTAACCAACATATGTTGGAAGATTTATTGATGTACAAATTGTATGTAATTATGCCAGTCTTCATCTGGAAGATGCTCATTGTAACTATATTTATATGCCTTGAGTAATGTAATGTTGAATTGATCCTCTTGAGAACTAAGTAAAAGTGACTTCATTGCATGGTTCCAGAAAAATTGAATTGTCTATCATCAAAATTTCTATTTTGGGTGCTTTTTGCTTTATTCATGTTGAAAAGTTAAATGTGAAGAGGATAGAGAAGTTTTTATGACACGACCGATGCAAGCGATACGGGTAATCGGAGAATTTCGGATGGCTCATATCGCTTGTATCGGTCATGTCATCCAATATTTTCCATTTTTTCATACCATCCATTTTGTCATATGCAAGTTCCTGTATATCATTGCACCATTGAAACCTCATCAAAATGTTGAAATAAAAAAAAATTTACCAATATGAATATAGTCCATAAAAAGCAATAATTGAAGTGATGTACTGAGTCACATTCTTAGTTACAATCCTGCAAAAGCAAAATCAATGGAAGTATGGAAAAAGGTTCTAAAAGGGGAGATATATTATGTAAGAATTTCTTGGTTTATATTCTTGAATCACCTAGAATTTACTCATGCAAGTTCCTTTATAATCATTGCACCATAGAAACCTCATTAGAATCTTGAAACTAAACAAAAAAATGCCAATATGAATGTAGTCCATAAAAAGACATAATTGAAGTGATGTTATCAGTCACATTCTTAGTCACCATCCTACAGAAAAGTTAAATGTGAAGAGGATAGAGAAGTTTTTATGACACAACCAATGCAAGCGATACGGGCAATCAGATAATTTCCGATGGTTCATATCGCTTGTATCGGTCATGTCATCCAATCTTTTCGATTTTGTCATACCATCCATTTTGTCATATGAAAGTTCCTGTATAATCATTGCACCATTGAAACCTCCTCACAATCTTGAAATTAAACAAAAAAATGCCAAGATGAATATAGTCCATAAAAAGACATAATTGAAGTGATGTAATCAGTCACATTCTTAGTCACCATCTTGCAAAGAAAAATCAATGGAATTTTGAAAAAAAATCTTCTTAAAGTAGGAGACTTGTTACAATCTAAAGGGTTGGAACTTGATCACCCTGGGTGGTAGGCAAGTTATGCAAGATAATGTTTTCTCTGATCCAATGTTAACTATTGCATCATCAATTGAGAATATGAACTATGATGATGCCTCATTAAGGTATTCTAGGAGCTCCCTTACATTTCTAAATTTCCAATTTGCTGTGACAATTATTTTCCTAGATTGAAAATCTAGATGAATCAGTACTTCTGGATAGCTCACCTCTGAGTCCAAGCTATCCAAAGTCCAAGCTCTTTTGTACATTACCTATATTTTGTAGAAGCTTTGGATCTTTTCTTAGATGAACATCACCACCAAGAAATCCCATTTCTGAAAGTAGAGATTCACATTTTTTAATGAAAAGGTGAACGATAGCCTTGTGAACATAGACTTGCGTGCACTTGATTGCAGTGCTACCCTTATAGATGACATTGGTCACTTCCTGCACGGTGCCGTAGTGCTCCTGCACATACATAGATAGATGGGCACTACTTCAACGGATGCCGCTATCATCATCACGGGAGTGGACGAAGCAGAGGAAGTGTGATTATCTGATTGATGGAGTCCCAGCCCGTGACAGTTCCGGTGTTATGAAACAGAACAGTCGCTTGTGCAGCTCTCCACATAACGGCTGCGAAAAAAAGTGGTAGGAGCAGTGTACACAAGTCAGTCGCCATCCTGAAGTATGGTTGCTTGCCGAAATGTATCTTCCACTGCCTGCTATATTTCTTCTACATAAGAAGGGATGCCCATGTTTCTCCTAAAAGTCTAATTAGATCATGAAGATTATGAAAAGGGGTATACCTTCCAGTTTGTGGATCAATTGGATAAACAAATCCATCTGCCCATATGTCGATATGTTTTTTGCCTTCTTTCTGCAATCCATCCACTTTAGAATGTTGAAGAGCCCTTCGGCATACCTTTCTTGTCGTTGCATACTCATGACTAACTGCAATGTTGATATGGAACTTATCACAATAATTTTGGCTGGTTGAAAGGTGAGTGAGAGTGTTTGGGTTGAGGTTCTCCATGGTCTACTACGAAGAGTGATGTGAAAGTGTCTAAAATGACATGAAAGAGAGAAACAAGCCTGCTATCGAAAGTAGAGTAAAAAAAGTGCAAAACGGCATAAGCACACAATATATAGGTCCGTGAACAAGAGGAAAATTCAAATTTTCATGAACGCCCGATGAGCACAAACTTTGAGGCATAAGATATCACACATACTTTTCATGATTATCACACGAGTTTCTCTCTCTTCAAAATTTGCACAAGATATGTTTTAAATGTGCTTACACAGATTTTTTTTAAATGAGTTGACAACTTTAATCCAGATTAAGCACAACTAATTGAAATCCATACACGGCCCTTTTTTGGCCGTTTTTCGCCCTAATGCTGTGAAGAAATTCATTTCTCAGAAAAGTTTGCTGCACCTTAATCACTCATTGACTAATCATTTGTGTAAAGTTTCTGATAAAACTTTGTAGAATGTGTTGCCTAGAGGTTATGCACCTTCTCCAAGTTAAAACACTTCAAAAGCTTGAGTAGATTATGAGAAATGATTCAAACAATCTACCTATGTCTGAAACTATCTCTCTGTAGAGTCAATTTTGACACCTGCAATTTCTAAGACATGGTTCTCCCAAACTAGAATCCGTTTAAGCAAATGCTTTTAGCCATAGATGGCTTACCTTCCAACTTAAATTTTTACTCCTCATTTGTGTAAAACTTTACACTATGCACTGAGCACTGTCCATTTCTTTGATCATCGAATCTGCGCATGTTTCAAAAGACACTCAACACTTTCTCACATATAGATGTTCCTATCCAAAATTCTCTAGGCCTGTTTGCAATTGAACTCTCAAACTTTAACCATAGATAGATTAACTATGAACTTAGATGTGTACAAAAGGATTTCTCATAAGATTAAGCACAGAAGGAGAACTAGAGAAAAAATCGACGCGCAATTCTCTGAAAACTTTTTCTTATCTTAACTCTTCATATATATGATGGATGATTCATACAATGTTTATCATCTTCTCATCTATATTTCATTTCATACTCATCTCACACTACAAATACGACTATGAGCATGTACTTATATATACATATGAGTACTGATTCGTCATTACTTCAAGTATATTGAAGTATATACAAGACTAATGTACATATGATTTGAAGAACTTTGCTATCTTAATCTTCTCTTCATTCCATGACGTTGATCTTCAATCGTTTTTCCACCTCTTCACTTCTAGGCTTTATATAATCACCAATTGTTGATTGTCCTGCTCGAACAGCTCCCCCCTCAATCATCAATTGTGATTACCTGCATCTTCTTTATCCCTGCTATATCTTTAAACCTCTGCAACTTTGGTCCATCCAAACTTTTTGTCATCATATCTGCAAGTTGATCTTTTGTAGGAGTATGCATGACTTCAATTTATTTATCAATAACCTTCTCTCTTAAAATATGATACTGAATTTCAATATGTTTAGTTCTAGCATGAAACACAGGATTTGCTGCCAAATATAAAGAACTCATATTGTCTCCACAAATGATAGGAGTACTCTGAACGATATCAAAACTCTTCATAAGAGTCTTTAACCATATTACTTCCTTTGCAGCTTCTACCATGCCTTTGTATTCTGATTCTATAGATGATAGAGAAACTCTATGTTGCTTCTTAGAGCACCATGAAATTATCTTGTCTCCCACATAACACAAATATCCTTGTGTTGATCTTCTATCATCAGAATTACCTGCCCAATCTGCATCACTATATATTTTGACTCTTGTATCTGAAGTATATCCATAATATAGACCTTCTTTAAGTGTGCCCTTTATGTACCTAAGTACTCTTTGTCCTGCAATCCAATGTTCCTTTCTAAGACAATGCATGAATTGAGATAGAACTCCAACTGCATATGATAAATCAGGCCTTGTTAATGTAGCATAAATCAAGCTACCCACCAAACTCTGATAGATCTTCATATCTTTGAATTCTTCTCCTCCATATCTAGACAACCTGTGATTTACTTCCATTGGAGTTGGTTCTATCCTGCAATCTTCCATTTTAAATTTGGTTAACAAATTTTTCAGATACCTTTCTTGAGTTACATATACTCCATGTTGAGTATATGAAATCTCCATTCCCAAAAAGAATGACAAATTTACCAAATCACTGATTTTGAATTCTTTCTCCATCTGTTTCTTAGTCATGTGTATGCCTTTGTCATCTGTTCCTGTAAGTATTATGTCATCAACATAAATACAAACATAAATAAATCCATCTTCACTTGCTTTGACTAACAAGCTACTATCTGCTTTTGATGCTTGAAATCCAAGTTCTTTCAAGAACTTTACAAGCCTATAATTCCATGCCCTTGGGGCCTGCTTCAATCCATACAAAGCTCTCTTGAGCTTACACACATAATTTGGATACACTTGATCTTTGAAACCATCTGGTTGCTCCATGTAAACTTCATCTGAAATGTAGCCATTCAAGAAAGCATTTTTAACATCTAATTGAGATAATTTCCAACCTTTGCAAGCAGCAATTGCTATGAGTGTCCTGATAGTTGTCATCTTTGCCACATGACTATAGGTCTCATCATAGTCCACTCCATATGTCTGTGCATATCCCTTCACAACAAGTTTGGCTTTGTATCTAGAAATACTTCCATCTGCAAATCTTTTTGTTTTGTAAACCCACTTACATCCAATGATCTTCTGACTATTTGGTTTAGGAACCAAATCCCAAGTCTCATTTTCCATCAATGCATCATATTCCTTCTTCCCTTTTCGCTTGATCATATGTGGATGGATCTTCATCTGCTTTTAACATGTAAGCATAATCTTTAGTAGTCAAGAATGAAGTATCATAGCTATACCTTGTAGGTTGTCATTTATGCCTAGATGATCTTCTGACTTCTCCACTTCTTGGAGTTTCTGGTTCATCACATTCTGGATCAAATCTTGGCACTTCTTCAACTTCAACCTGTACTTCATTGTTCTCATCTTCATCAAATATCTGAACCTTTGATTTACCTTTCTTTTGATTCATAATTTCTTCAACATCTGCATGCACATTAAGTTTACCTGCATACCAAGTGCCTTGCTCATCAAATGTAACATCCTTGGACACAAGGAATTGCTTTGTGGATGGACTCCACAACCTATAACCCATTTGCTTATCATCATAACCAATAAATACATACTTCTCTGCTTTAGGTTCCAATTTATGCCTCAATTGAGATGGCACATATGCATATGCCAAGCAACCAAATATTTTACAATGGTCCAAGGTAGGTCTCTTACCCCACCAAGCTTCATATGGTGTCATACACTGCAAAGCTTTACAAGGTAACCTATTGACCAAATATGTGGCTGTGTTTACAGCCTCAGCGCACAAATAATTTGGACAATTTTTCTCCTTCGTCATGGATCTAGCAAACTCAACAAGAGTTCTATTTCTTCTCTCTGCTACCCCATTTTGTTGAGGAGAGTACCTGCAAGTAACCTCTCTTTTTATACCTGCATTCCACAAGTAATCACTGAACTCATTAGAGAAATACTCTCCCCCTCCACCTGACCTTAGCCTCTTCAATTTTTGACCTGTAATTCTTTCTGCATATGCATGATAGTGTTTAAATGTATTAAACACTTCGGACTTGTCTTTGATCACATAGATTGTGATCCACCTGGTAGCATCATCAACATATATGACATAATATCTTGAACCATTTATACTGAAATATTTTGTAAGGACCCCACATATCTGTATGTACCAAATCAAGTCTTTCTGAATACATGAAACCATGCTTGGAATAAGATTGCTTATGAGCCTTACCTAATTGGCATGCTTCACATCTGTATGTCATATGTTGATCTGCAACATTAGGCAATCCAAGCACTGAACCATTGTTAATCATTTCTTTGATACCTCTTTCATTAAAATGTCCAAGTCTTTTATGCCAAAGATCTAATTCAGACACCTTTTGCTCTCCATATGTAAAAATAGCATGTCCAACATTACCTTGTATCTTTAATGTGAAGAGCCTTCCTTCCTTCTTTCCTGTAACAATCTGTTTATACCCTTGACTAGGGTCTTCAACATAAACTCCATCATTAGTGAACCTTACCTCATATCCTTTTTCCACAATTTGTCCTACACTAATCAAATTCTTTGGAATTGTAGGAACATACAGAACCTTACTCAAGAGAGTACTTCCATCTTTGGCTTTGACTAAACCAATTGACTTTACTTTGTGCTTTGTATTATCACCTGTTTGAACTGTATGATTAATTGCATTATGATCTAGATCAGTCATCAAAGCAATGTTTCCACTCAGATGATTACTACATCCTGAATCAATATAAAATACCCTCGTGTCTTCATGTGAGGCTTCACATGTTGCATTCATAATAAGAGTCGAATCTTCTTTCTGATCTGATGCATAATTGTAGTAGGTGTTATTATAGGACTGATTTTGGAAGTTTCTTCCTCCACCTCTTCCAAAAGAATTCCTACCACCTCTACCTCTGAAGTTTCCTCTCTGATATCTGCCACCTCTTCCTCTTTGATTAAAATTCTGATTAAAATTACCATTGCTTTGATTATTGTGCCAACAATCATGAGATAGATGATTGGTCTTACCACATATCCAACAAGCTCTGACATTATCTTTGTTATTTCTGCATCTTCCTCTACTTCTGCCACTTCCTCTTCCTCTTAAGAAGTTTTCTTGACTTGGAGTACCTTCATCTTCAATTGATTGTTGCTTTCCTTTTCTAGCTTTCTTCTTGTCTTTAGAATACATTGCATGACCTGCACTCAACCTGGTAGGAATTAGAAAAATTCCTTTTGGGCATAGCAAATAGACTTAGCAAGCTTCCCAATCCAAGTTAAAACACTTCAAATGATGGACTGAGCACTGAGAATAAGTTTCAACAATTTGTGGAATATCCCCACAATTCTCGGGGCTCTACAGAGATAGACCAGTGAGCAATAAATTGCATATATCGTCAAAACTATTAATCCAATGACCTTGGAAATTATAGGTAAAAAGTAGAAAGTATGAGCTATCCAACACAAGTTAAATCACTGAAAAAGGTTCAGTAGAACTCGAGATTTGACCTTCTGAAGTTATTGCTCTGAGTGAGTATAGCAGAGAACAAAACAAAGAAGTGAATGATGATAAATGTATAAATTCATTTATGATTACAACCACATTGGCAATGAATCTGTGCACAATGGGAGTAGAATGATAGAACTATGGAGTAAGCTCTTCAATCTCTACAAAATGACATGAAGTGGTCACGTACAAGGCTTGCTAATCGCCTCTTCCTTCTTGCTCCTTTTATAGCTATTCTTGGAGGGAGTTTTGAATTCGAATTCGAATGGCTCCACCTAAAAGTGATCCCCAAAGTTAGGAGAGATTCCCTCAGCTCTAAATTTCATGGTTTTAGGTAGTTAGAGCCACAAACAGCGAGTCGTAACAAACGAGAACTATGTCGTAAAAAGAGAACACTCTCGTCAAAAATCAAGCAAATGGCAGCTTATGTTTGAGATTCCTTTATACCAGTATACATATATTACAAAAATGAGGTGAAAACATGTGATTTTTGACATTTTTTGTCATTTTCTCATAAAAAAGAGCTCAAAATGTAGTCAAAATTTCACTATATAAGGCATTGACATGTCCCAAAATGTATATGATAAGACATTGACATGTCCAAAATCTAAATGATAGGACATTGACATGTCTAAAAGCTATATAACGAATGTAGAACTGAATAGTTCTTATACAAAAATAACATTTTAGACATATTTTTAATGGGTGGATATCTGATTGTTAGTCAAAATTGCTACAAAACATGGTTTCATTAACCAAACTACTTTGAGGCATTTACAAAAGCACTAAAAATGTCTGAGAGCTTCAATGCATCTCACAACTTTGTCGATCTATGTCTACACCCTCATCATCTGATGCACTTGATTCAGTCTCATACTGTTGAGAGCTCTCTTCTTCTTCTTCTATATCCACAAGAGCTCTGTCTTCATCCACGTACATACCAAATTCTGCAGGATCATGCACAACTCTTCTTGTTTGCCTATGATTTCCTGTACCACATACATCTGGAAGCTTTTGTTTTATCATGTTGATGGTTGCTTTCCTCAAGTGACCTGTTTTTGTCAAGGAAAAATCATAAACAAGAATATCTACATCATCCATTTTAAGAGTGGATGTGCTTCGAATATTCTTTTTCTTTTTTGAACCTGTTCGTTTAGTATCACACACCATTTCTAAGTTATATTTACCTGTGAATGCATTACTACTTTTAGTGTAATACCAATGCACCATCAAAGCCTCTATTCTTCTCTGATCAATATCTTTAGTTATCTCTAAAACCTTTGCAATCCAAAATGGTCTGGTAGCCTCATCACCATCAGCAAGAACTGCAATAAGTGTTCCAACATTTATCTCTATTAAATTTCCTTGCCATCTTGCTTCTGCCTGTTTTGTCATCCTTGGGCCTACATAAATATTTCTTTCTGGTGGATGTATAAAACTTTGAAGTGCATCTGCATTACATGCTTGGGCCACATTCACGGATCTTTGTGTACAAAAATCCCATGTGAATGGAACATCAACTGGCCAGTGACCTGCAATTGTATACTGTATAATCTCTTCTTGATGATTGAAAAAGTCCTCCCACCAAGATACATCTTGATCTCCAGCATATTTTTTTGCACGCTCAATATGTCTCTTCTTTTCAATGAGTGCATGCATCCAGCTTTTACTTTGATCAACCACATTTCCACATCTTTTTGTATTGTTTTTATCTTCATATGGTGATTGTTCTGCACCATACACTGTCACAATAGACAAATTAGGCACCTGCAATAAGAATCTGCATCCCTCTTTAGGCTCCCACCCAAGAGAAGATGAATACTGCTTTGCAAATAAAAGGGTTATTTCATCAACCCTCCTCATCAAGAATACATGGTTGAAACTAATATTGCGCAATGGAGCCAAAACCTTAGCACTGTTATCAAGGCCCATTGAGCAAAAGTGCTTAAAGTCATAAATCTGTGTGAGGTGTTGAACTTCTGGTTTTGGAGTATATGCTTCTGAAATCAACTCAGATAAAATCGGAAGAGTAAAAGCATTGTTACGTGCCAACTTCTTAGAGAAAGTACTGAACATTTGATCAATGTGATCATGAGTGTGGCCAACCAGAAGGAAATTTACCTTAACCTTCTGAAATACCTGTTTTTCAACAAGCATGCTTAAATATCCAAAGACTGTAGAATTTTTATTCTCTCTTGCAGTATTATCTAGTTGCAAATATAGAGTTGGTGGCAAAAGACCCTTCCATGATTGCAAAACACGATGAATGACAGTAACTGTAAGGTTTGGATCATTATGCACATTCGGATATGTGAAGAAAACCTTGGACATTACAGTTCCATTGTATACCAAAGCACCAACCAAATGCATTTGCACAAGGACTTCATCTCCAATGTCCTTAGGGATGCGATAAAAATGTGGCAAACAAGTTTTTTTTTTATCCATACCATCGATCAACAAACACATATAACGCTCCGGATTTCTGAGTGCTTTACTTCGATGATGAATTGCTTTCTTTCTCTCTAAAGCTTGACTCTCACGATGGTTGTTAAGAAGGTTTTTAAAATTATTCTTTTCCTGTGGTGTTGTAGCCCCTTTTGCCATGTTTTTCAAAGTGGCGCAAACTGAACATTCACCCATTCTAACTTTACGAGGAATAGAAACATTGTTAAACTCTTCCTTCCATAATCGAGTAAAGTGACGATACAACACATACTTCTCATTTCTATTTTCCATGTCTTCTCTATATATTTGAAATACCTCTCGACGAGTAAAGTTATCTGACAAGTGCAACCTTCCAGTTGTAGGCATAACCTCACAATGCAAGCTAAAATAGTTCATCATCCAATTCATTGCATGATGTCCAACAGATCCTTTGGTCCCAACATGGAACGTATCCAAAATGAGATCCCCATTCAAAAGCCCTTGTTGAACCCTATGTATTCTAAAATTTCCCACACCCATTGCAATTTTAAATGCAGCCCTACAACATCGCATCCCTTGACTAAAGAAATATTCAAAACCAACACGTGTTACTGACATGTTATCCTCAATCATTTGCATGCGAGAAATAAGGTATATATCCTGCCTTTCACTATCTAAATGGAGGAATTTTTCTCTTAGGTGCTTTAGTTTCTTCATTCCTAAATTGTACAAACATTTCAAACCACAACAATGCTTCACAATATCCAATGCAATCTGTCTATCTGAAGTAAGAAATTTAAATCTTTTTTGACTTACTTCACGAGGCCTTCTTTTAAATTGTAGATTGAGCTTGCTTTGCTTTTTCGTTGCTCCACATGCACTTGAGTCAGAAGGGAGATCAATGGTTGGATCAGATGGGAGGTCAAGAGGTGCATTTGGTTGAGCAGCATTGCACTGTGAATTGGATAACTTAAATGACTCAACAGAAAACATGGAACCATCAGCATGTCCTAAATCATAGGGATCATCACTTCTGTGGAAAGGATCAACTGAGAACAATGAATCCGAAACTGTATCAATATGAGCAGAAGAAGCTGATGCCCAAGCATCCACTGAAAAGATTGAGCTCATCTTCACTGAGTTCACAGAAGACTGAAGATGAATGACCTTTTTAAATAAGTAGAAATCCGAGATCAAGTGAAGATGTCACATCAAATGTCACATCAAGAAGATATGAAATCAAAAGTTTATTAAAGTACATTAAATAACATTAAACATCAAATTACATCAAATAACTTAATTACTCAAATATACACTAATAAGGGAACCAAAGATTTGATTCACTTTTGAAATGAGAAACACAATTGATTTCTAACTAGATATGAGTCATTGAGTCTTAGCATTGTGAGTGAATCAAAATATATCCAAGTTGAGTTCCAACTGGATTATATATTAAAATTGTTTGTAGTAGTGCCATTGAAGACTATACAAGAAGAAATTTTACCTTTGGTACTAAATAAGATTTCAAGGATTAGGTTTCATTGTAGTCTTGGCTAGATCTCAAAGAGGTAGATGAAAGTATATAAAAAAAGAATTATGTGTAAAAGAGGTACTTGGAATGTTTATTCATACATTGATTTTCCATTTCAGCAATGTGTTACAAGATAAATGTGAATATGAATTAAAGTGAGGAGGATAACACTATAAAGATGTCATTAATCTCCCATATTCAACACAACTTAGACTTGAAGTGTAATTTCCATGAAATGTACATAAATAGTTGCAAGGTTCTTTACTTGAATGTTTATTCATACATTGATTGTCCATTTCAACAATGTGTTACAAGATAAATGTGAATATGAACTAAAGTGAAGATGATAACACTATAAAGATGTCATCAATCTCCCATATTCAACACAACTTAGACTTGATTTTCTCCCAAGCAAGAGATTCTAAGAAAAAATTTCTACATGAGATTAGACATCCTCATGTACATACCATACTCTTGCCATTGAAGTGTAATTTCCATGCAAATGTATATAAATAGTTGGAATGTTCTATGAATATTTCATTAAAGTGGCTCTGAAACAGCCTATTTGTGTGAGTGGTATTCCCTGGTTAGATTGGTTGACAGATATAGTTAGCAACTGGACTCATTCAGTTAGATCTAGTTAGTCTCTGGTTCAAGTTACCCAATTGCCTATAAATAGCAGAGGAGGAGATCATTCTCATTTTCAAAATCCACGAGCAACAGAGAGCAACAGAGCACAGACAGCTATGGAGCACAGAGCTCAGCATACAAGCAAGGCAACTATGATGGAGAAGAAGAATGTTGGCAAGAGTACCAAGAGGTAGGCAAAATCATACCATAAAAAAAGATTCCTAAAAGATTCCCTTTGTATGTTTGTGTAAAGAGTCTGCTTTCTAGGTTTTTATTTTTCTTAGCTCTAAAAATACAGATCCAATGAGGGTACAGCTCGATGCCTGGCATCGACTTTTAGGTGTAAGTCGATGCCAGGCATCGACTTGAGGCTGCAAGTCGATGCCAGGCATTGACTTGCACGTGCAAGTCGATGCCAGGCATCGACTTGAGGCCTCAGGTCGATGCCTGGCATCGACTTGCACCTGAAAGTCGATGCCAGGCATCGACTTTGTGTGCAAGTCGATGCCAGGCATCGAGTTGCAGGTGCAAATCGATGCCAGGCATCGACTTGAGGCTTCAAGTCGATGCCTGGTGTTGGCAGCAGTCAGGGAACCGAAGGAGCCACAAGACGAAGAGAGTCAGAGCGAAGGGACAGCACAAGCAGACATGGCAGTCAAAGAAGATCTGGCAAGTAGGCCAATAATTTTCTTCATGAAGAAGCAAGTATGAGCATTCACGCAGACCTAGCACTAAGGCAACCTTTAATTTTTCAAAACCCTTTCACCAATTAAAAGTGATTCTCATCACTAACAACCCCTGTAAATACCATGTTCACCTTTCTGTGGCTCCATTTTGTGCAAGCCGAGGAGTCCTCGAGCTTGAGGAGCTTTAGAAGTAGTTGCTTACCAATTTTCGTATTTTTTAGATCTCATTTGAGCCCTCAAATAAGCCCTGGAACCTAATTTTTAACTAGGCCGGACACTAGGTCTGGACAGGGCCAAAGCTAGTCAAAAACTATAAAAGGAGCTAGAGAGCTCATTTTTGAGGTTAGATTGTAATTGAAACGAACTTGTAAGAGCTTTTTGAAAGTAATCTAAGAACTCCATTGCTTCTCACTCTTTGTCTTACCGTGTGTGCGCATGTGTGTGTATGTGTGTGCATGATTGTGTGCTTCTCACTCACGCACTTGTGCCTCCACTTGCTCGAGGTCTTCATACCATCCTCACGTCTTCCCGGATTGACATTAAAGGAGGTGCTACTCATCACTGAGCTACACCAAATTTTGGCGCCGTTGCCGGGGATCGAGCTTTGAGGACGAGCGTGTGATGGTAAGACGTAGATTGGAGACGTTGGCGTTGTAGGTAATTTCTTTACTTTTTCGAGTTTTCTCTTTCTTACCTCACCACCATCATCACCATCATCATCATCACCATCTCCCATCTCCATTTCCATCATCGCGGAAATTTCAGTTTTTTGATCATATCACCTTCTCCACCTCATTTCCCTCATTTCACTTGTGAGAGAGAGCGAGAGAGCGAAATTGTGTGTGCTGTTTTTGCATGTTTTTTGAGCTGTATTGCAGGTACAGGCCGCATCATCGTCCCCAGCACTCTGCGCAGGTACGGAATTCGAAGTAACTGTCTGTGTGTCGCCGACCTCTGTCAATCGCGACCGACAGAAAAAATGCTCAAATTGCCAAACAAAGTGCAAAACCATGATCTACAGGCCTAGAGCTTCCCAAAAATGTGTTTAGTTTTTTGAAATTCCTCAGATTTCTGTCAATCGCGATCGCTCTGTCAATCGCGACCGACAAACCACGACGGACAGACCTGTCAATCGCGATCGACACGTCAATCGCAATCGACAGCCTACGACGGCTCTGTCAATCGCGACTGACAGAGTCAACGACTGATTGACCACGACTGACGGACCATACGCGTGACACGTGTCAATCGCGATCGACTCATCAATCGCGATCGACTCATCAATCGCGACTAACAGCCCACGACAGCTCTGTCAATCGCGATCGACACAGTCAACGACTGTTTGACCACGACGGACACACCCTCGCGACCGACCTGTCAATCACGATCGACACAATCAACGACTGTTTGACCACGACGAACAGACCCTCGCGACCGACCTGTCAATCGCGATCGACCCATCAATCGCGACTGACAGAGTCAAACACCCTTTGACCACGACTGATTGACTTTTCGAAACCCCTGTCAATCGCGACTGACCAGTCAATCGCGACTGACAGCCACGACGGACCTGTCAATCGCGATCGACACGTCGATCGCGACTGACCTGTCAATCGCGACCGACAGACTTTGCGAACACGTTAGAAGGGCAAATTAGGTCAAATTTTTAGGGCAAAAATATTGGTCTAAATTTTGGCCAAGTGTGGGACAAACACTAGGGTGTAGTATTGCATTACGAGGGCATGACCCAAGTAACCCGAGAATTCCTGTTTGCCTGTTAACCTAGTTTAATCCTGTTTTAGCCCCAAAACCCTGAACTGGCATAACTTCCTCATACGAAATCCGTTTTCCGCGATTTTTGTTTTGTTGGAAAGCTCGCGGGGAGTACAACAAAAACATTGACTGGTTACAATTAAATTAAGATTAGGAATATTAGATAGGGTATTTTGAAGTTGACCATACCCAGGGGGAACAAAATTCAGGGATCTCTAGAGTTGTGTCCAAAAAGTCATAGGGCAAATTGGTGAAGTGTTACATGAATGAAAGTGATTGGTTCTGTCTTTTGAATTTAAGTCTTGAGCTAACAGTGGGCCTTTTACAGGTCCTTTGAGAGCATTGAAGGGTACGCAAAGCAAGAGTAAGTGTAGGCTTGGGAACACGCGTCCTGGGCACACCAGGGCAACAACACAAGGAAAGGAACTCAAGGTTGGAAAACCTGCAACACCCTCTGTCAATTCTTAGTTCAGGCTAAGTGCGGGTCGTGTTAGAAGTAATTCCAGGCAACGATAGGCACGAGATAAATCAAAGACTATCTAAGAAATCAAGTTCAAGACAAGAGATAACCTGTGTGTGTGAACGACAACCTTAAAGGAAAAGAACCTAACGTGAAACGACCAAACTAAAGTGCGGAATTAAACTTAAGTATTCCTAACGACGTGATATCAGACAAGAGTATAAACACGATAATCAACATAAACAGGGGATTAAGTAATTGATACAAAGGACTCAGAAACGTGGTTGTACCAGGGAAAAATTGGGTGAATCAGTTAGGCATATGAACCTTAGATCAGGACGACATCTAGTAAGAGATAGACAAAGCCTTAGGTCTTCAGAGGCTAGTCTCAATCATACTGCGAGGTCTTGGGCCCAGCAGTTGAGTCACCACTCGCATTACCCTAGCTCTGATACCAGCGAATCAGAGATGTCTCAAGGCATGGACAGACCTACGGGAAGTTTAGGAGTGCCATACTTGCACAGGGTAGAAGTCCCTTACAAAACACAGTTGGAATACCTTAGGACCAACCGATTAGGTGCTAGCATCTATGAGGACGGCCTAGGAAGATCTGTGGTACAGATTAAGATTCTTGATCAATCCATTGGACTAGAGCACCCAGCTGTCAAGTTTGAAAACGGAGCATACTTGGACAAAGAAGGAACCATATACGTAGTCACCAGTCATCCAGATGGGACAGACGAATTCGGGAATGTGATCCCTGAGACGGACATAGATGACCTAGAACAAGGAAACATGGGTGTAGAGCCCAGGACCCCTCGAGGGGAATCTGTTCTTACGAGAATTCTCACTCCTGAGTGGATTCCCCAAGACAACAAGAGCATAGATCTGCTTCTGAACCGAGAGACTGATGAAGCCTTTTGGAGGTATAAATCTGATCGGCCAAATGATATAGGAACAATCATGATCTATGAGTTTAAAGATCCTGATAGCCCAGGCAGAGTGACCTACCTAGATCACGCCTCAGAGATGATCTTTGTGGTTACAGAAAATGATAGGCATGCTTACACTTGGAAGGGTGAATTCGTTTTCCCCCAACCAAGATCGAACGTGTCCTTTGGTCACCCAGGAGCTGGAACCTCCCACGCTCACGGAACTCAAAGAGACAGACATAGAGAAAGGCCGGAGGTGAGCTTTGCCAACTCAGGGGGTAGAGAAAGAACGAGAATGGAAACGAATAGAGTGGAACCTGAGATGCTTAGAGCTCAGTGGAATCAAAGAAATGCGGATGAATTCCCTCTACCACGACCTAGAGAGCACACAAGAACCTTGAGACCGACTCAGCTAGTTAAGTCCATGAAGAACTACTTCGATGGCACTGGAGATCCATACGATCATGTGGCCGAGTTCAGGCAAGTCTTGAGAGCTGAACAAGTGGAGGATTTATTCACGCAATATAATGCCTTTTGTCTAACCCTTAGGAACACAGCCCTTACGTGGTTTCAACCATTGAATGAGAGACAGTTCAGGAGCATAGACCAACTCCTTGAGGCTTTCATTATTGAATTCTCTAAAAGTGGCATAAGACATAACACCTCCTCACTGACTCACAGTTTCAAGCAGACCCTGCAAGAAACCGTGAGACTTGCAGGAAGAAGGTTTAGGCAATACTTGGAGAGATGCCCTGTCCCTGAGCTACCCACGCTAGCTTAGCAAGTGGCTTTATTCTTGGATGGATTGCTAAGTACCAAATTAAGATCATATGTGTACTTGAAGGACCCTAGGACCATAGAAGAGTGTGTACGCATGTGCATTGACATTGAGGATAACCTAGGGGAGGAGTTAGAGCTTTCCAAGATATACAAAGATTCAGATAGTGCCTCTAGCCACTCTTCCACGCAATCCACAACGATTGAGGAACTTGCAGAGAAAGTTGCTCAGAAACTAGGTGTCTCTAGTAAACAAATCCCAAGGTTCGACCCTGTGAAAAGGTGCTATACTTGTGGTGGCGACCACATGGCGAACGTATGTCCCATTATGGCTCAGCCCCAAGTAAATCCTAGTAGCCAGTACTGCACCATAGAACGGAGATACACAAATCACACAGCGCAAGATTGCCCATACAACAAGCAAGCAGTTAGGCAAACCTACCCTCAGACATACCCTCAACAAGGAAGATACCAGAACCAGTACCCACCACAGCCATATGGTAGGCCACAACAACCTTATCAGCAACCATACCAAAACCACCAAAGGCCTCAGCCTGTGTTAGCTCAACTGTTGCAAACATTTGTTTTATGTAGGGTACAAGTTTCAAATTATGTAAATACCTTTGGGAAGTCTTCAAATACTTCAAGAAGGCTCATATTATTCATAAAATGTAGCAAAAATACCACATGAGTTCTAGAACATGGTGAGTCAAATTAGTGAGTCACAAGGGACCTTCAGTGGTGTCCTAGTGGAAGGTCGATGTGGCTAGTTCTCAAAGTCCATCAATACTTTGCTTATTTGAGCACTTGAGTCATGTAATACCTCCATCCAAGTGTCTACCACGAATTTAGATGTATTAGGAAGGTTTTAGATTAGTTTCCCATGCTATAAAAAGAGGAGAAAAGTCGTGATCTTGTGGGATGTCCAAGAGAGTCATATGTGTATCTCTACACTGCTGTAGTTTTGTATGCAAAGATTGAAGAGCTTGTATCTCCCTCATTATATATCCAAATTACATGTTTGATAGCGCATTGGAAAGCTCTTACTGTCTACTTTCGTCCTGTAAATTTTCATAATCATTGGATTTGTGAGCTGAGAGCAATACTCTCTGCAAGTAGTGTGTGTTCTCTGTTTTTTATCCCTGCTGAAGGTCTCCATTAAACCTCAAACTTGCAGAGGTCATATCTCCTTGTGTATGTATCCAAATCATGTGTTCTTTGGCTTGTTAGAAAGCTCTTTAAGTCTACTTGTATTCTGGAAAGTGTCAAAGTCATTGGAGTTGTGAGTTAAGAGCAGTAGTCTCTGCAAGTGATGTGTGTCCTCAGGTTCATCTCTGTTTCAAGGTCTCCATTAAAGCTGCATATTGCAGAGGTCATAGCTCATTGTGTATTTATCCATTTGAGGTGTTCTATATCTTGTTGGAAAGCTCTTAGAGTTTAGTTTATGTGTGCGAAACAGTTTTGGAAAATTCCAAGTGAGTAAAGAGAAATTTGCTCTGCAAGAAAATTGATCTGTGCATACAAGTTTGTGAAAAAGTCAACTAGGTCCTGTTGGGTTTCACCTACTTCTAGCTGTACTTTGGAGATCAATAAACTCCAACATTGGTATCAGAGCAAGTACTTGGAGGCTTGGAGAAGGTTATCATACCTTGACGAAGAATTTGAAGCTATCAAAGAAGCAGTTCACCATCAACACTACACAAAGGTAGAAGAAGATTGCAAGGAGGCATCTGAAGCAACATCCAAGCAAAGAAAGGTGCACATACCTCAATTACAAGGTAAATATTATATTTCTTCTCATCACACACATAGGAAAGGAGGCTTAAAGGAGGAAGCTTAGCATTTGTATTATGGGAGACCAACATGCACAAATAGAGAAGCTTGATAAGACCAATTATCAAGCATGGAAGTTTAGAATCACAGCATACTTGCAAGGTAGAGGCTTGTATGGTTTGATTGACGGCACAGATATCAAACCCACATTACCAGAGGACCCAAATCAGCAACAATTGAGGGAGTTTAGACTTTGGAATGAGAGAGACAAAAGGGTTATATTCATTTTATCACAAAATATTCAAGATTCAATGGTAGGACACATACAAGATCTAGACACAAGTAGAGATGTTTGGCTTGCATTGGAAAGGTTGTATGCTACAGGTACAAGAGCAAGGAAGATTCAACTCAAAAATGAGTTGAATAACATAAAGAAAGATACAAGGACATCGGTCAATGATTACATATTGAAAGTTAAAGAGATTGCAGATCAACTAGGATCAATTCAAGCTCATGTGGAGGACGACGACTTGGTTGCACATACTCTCAACAGACTCAAAGATGATGAGAGATGGAAACCCTTCATTACTTCAATTTAAGTCAGAGGAGAATTACCAGATTTTGATCAACTTATTGCCCTCATGGTCACGGAGGAGATGAATCTAAATGGTTCTACTTCAAATCAAAAAGGATCTCAAGGACAAGCTCTTTATGTAGGATCATCAAGAGGTGGAAACAGAGGTGGAAGAGGTTCAAATAGAGGTCGAGGAAGAAGGAGCGATGATCAAAGGACTTCAAGTGGCTTCTTCAACACAAGAGGAAGAGGAAGATCAAGCGCTAGAGGTACGAGAGGCTACTACAACTACAACCAAAGACAAAGGAGTGAAGATAATAAGAACAATTGCTATATATATGGAAGGTATGGACACTATGCCAAAGATTGTTATCAAAATGAAAATAATCAAGGTGGTAATCGAAGAGGAGGCTATTCAAGAAGAGGTAAACAACAAGGAAATTATGCAGTTGAAGGTAAAAGTGATGATTATGATTCTCTTCTTATGATGAATGTAGAAACTAAGATGAATTGCAATAGCGATGTATGGTATGTAGATAGTGGTTGTTCTAATCACATGTCTCATGATGCTTCATGGTTTTCTAATATGCATAATCCGTCATGTAAAGGTCATGTTGAAACAGGAGATGATACAACACATAAGATTATGCAAGTTGGAGATGTTGTTATGCAGGATAAGAGCAAGAAAAATTGCTTGAAGGATGTACTTTATGGGCCAACGATCACTAAGAATTTGATGTCGGTTGGTCAAATGGTAGAAAAAGGTCTACAAGTGAGATTTAATCATGCAGGTTGCTTCATTGAGGATCCAAAGCAAAGGAGGTTAATTGCTAGAGGTCAAAAACAAGGTAGATTGTTTACATTCAAGGTAAACCCAAATCATACAAACTATTTCTCTTATGGTATGCATCGAATAGCAGAGCTTGATCTATGGCACAAAAGGATTGGACACATGAATGTACACAGGTTAAAGGAGCTATCAAAGAAGAGGATTGTTGAAGGATTACCTGATCTTACTAAGCAACATATGGTGCATCTTTGTGAAGCATGTCAAATGGGTAAGCAGAGTAGACAACCTTTCAAGCATTCAAGCTATGTAAGTGATGGTTTGCTAGATCTCATACACACAGATGTGTGGGGACCTACTAAAGAGGCATCCTTGGTTGGTAATAAGTACTATGTATCATTCATTG
Source organism: Ceratopteris richardii (assembly GCA_020310875.1). Lineage (NCBI taxonomy): Eukaryota > Viridiplantae > Streptophyta > Polypodiopsida > Polypodiales > Pteridaceae > Ceratopteris > Ceratopteris richardii. The sequence continues at coordinate 36,799 of CM035424.1, read as the reverse complement.
ACGATCATAGTAGAATGACATTTGTGTATTTTATTAAACATAAGAGTGAGGTCTTTGATTGTTTCAAGAAGTTCAAATCATATGTCGAAAAGCAAACAGGAAGATATATTAAGAAGCTAAGATCCGATGGAGGAGGAGAGTATTTCTCTCAAGCTTTTACTGATTTTTTGTATGATGAAGGTATCAAAAGAGAAGTTACATGCAGGTATACTCCACAACAAAATGGAGTCGCAGAAAGAAGAAACAGAATCATAGCAGAAGCATCTAGAAGCATGCTTAATGATATGTGTTTGCCTAATTATTTTTGGGCTGAAGCTGTTAGCACAAGTGTTTACATTATGAATAGAGTTCCGACTGCTGGAGTTCATCATTTGACACCATATGAGGTATGGCATGGAAGGAAACCAAGTGTAAGTCATTTGAAAGTATTTGGCTGTGTATGTTATGTACATGTACCTAGTGAGGTGAGATCTAAACTTGATGCGAAATCAGAAAAATGTATATTTATTGGTTATGCATATACTCAAAGAGGATATAGATGCTATAATCCTCATACCAATAAGGTTGTTGTGTCAAGAGATGTAAACTTTGATGAATCACTTTCATGGTATGCAGATAAGAATTGTTTGCAGGTCATGGATGAAAATGAAGAAGGTGTGGTTGAAGGAGATGAATGCATAGTTCAGCCATCAGGAAGTTTAAATGATGAAAGGAGTGGTTTAGATGAAGAAAGAGGATCACCTTTCAATGGAAGATTAAGGCAAGAGTCACCTCCAAGTGTTAAAAGTAAAGGTAAACTCAAACTTGTTGAAGTTAATGATGAAGGAGAGGAAATTAGTGATGTATGTGAGTATGGAGAATCATCAAAGGTTCCTAATAAGAAAGGAAGAGCATCTACATTGGAGGTAAGAAGAACTTCAAGAGTAAGTAAGCAACCTCAAAGGTATACTTATGAATCTTTCATGAATACTCATTATGCTTTTATGACAAAAGTTGAGCAGGAAAATGAACCCACATGTTATGATGAGGCCAAAGGAGATGAAAAGTGGGAGAAAGCAATGAGAGAAGAAATGGAAGCACTACAGGATAACAAGACTTGAAATTTAGTTCCAAGTACACCAAAGCAAAAGGTAATTGGTTGCAAGTGGGTTTTTAAGATTAAAAGAAATAGTGATGGTAGTGTGTCTAGATAAAAGGCTAGACTTGTAGCAAAAGGATATAATCAAACTCAAGGTGTGGACTATGAGGAAACATTTAGTCCAGTAGCAAATATGGCAACGGTGAGAACTTTGTTGGCTTTAGCTGCAAGTAAAAGGTGGAATATATATCAACTCGATATAAAGAATGCCTTTCTTAATGGTGAGTTAAATGAAGAAGTGTATATGTCACAACCAGATGGTTATGTGGATGCAAAATGTCCTAATCATGTATGCAGGTTAAAGAAGGCATTGTATGGTCTTAAGCAGGCACCAAGGGCATGGAATGCAAGGTTGGTAAAGTATCTTATGCTGCAAGGATACACAGCGAGTCATGCTGATCCTTCACTTTATGTAAAACATGTAGATGGCATGTGTGTCTATGTATGCATTTATGTGGATGACTTGTTGATTACAGGGAATGATGCAAAAGCAATTGATGAGATAAAAGGTAATTTGGGAAAGGAATTTAAAATTTCAGATCTTGGTTTGCTCAGATACTTTCTTGGGATTGAAATTGTGTATAGCGATGAAGGTATGTGGTTGATACAAAGAAAGTATATATGTGATATGCCGGAAAGGTTTGGTATGCAGGAATGTAAATTTGTTTCTACTCCAATGGAATGTAACGTAAAGCTAAGCGCAAAGGAAGGTGCTGAGTTGCATGATATGAATGTATATAGATCCATGGTAGGATCTTTGATTTATGCAACAAAAACTAGACCTGATATATGTTATGCAGTGGGAGTATTGTCACAGTTTATGCATGAACCTAGAGTACCTCATATGCATGCAGCGAAAAGAGTGCTTAGGTATTTGAAAGGTACCATGAACGAAGGATTATTTTATAGTCATGATGCTGATCTAACTCTTAAAGTCTTTAGTGATGCAGATTGGGCTGGAAGCAAAGATGACAGAAGATCCACAAGTGGATATGTGGTAATAGTAGGAAACAAGACATTAACATGGAGTTCAAAGAAACAGCCTACAGTTGCTTTATCTTCTACAGAGGCTGAGTATAGAGGTTTAGCATTGGCTACTACTGAGGTTATGTGGTTTAAAAAGTTGTTTCATGACTTGAATGTGCAGGTTGATGTACCACTGATATATGGGGATAACTTGAGCAGCATTCATATGACCTCAAATCCTATTTTTCATGCTAGAACAAAGCATATAGAGGTTCACTATCATTATGTTCGAGAGAAGGCCATGAACAATGAAGTGCAGGTTTCTTTTGTTGGAACAAAGGATCAAGTTGCAGATATCTTCACCAAATCCTTGGATGGACCAAAGCTTCAAAGATTCAACTATATTCTTGGCATGAAGGAAATACCCTTTGAAACTTGAGGGGGAGAATGTTGCGAACATTTGTTTAATGTAGGGTACAAGTTTCAAATTATGTAAATACCTTTGGGAAGTCTTCAAATACTTCAAGAAGGCTCATATTATTCATAAAATGTAGCAAAAATACCACGTGAGTTCTAGAACATAGTGAGTCAAATTAGTGAGTCACAAGGGAGCTTCAGTGGTGTCCTAGTGGAAGGTCGATGTGGCTAGTTCTAAAAGTCCATCAATACTTTGCTTATTTGAGCACTTGAGTCATGTAATACCTCCATCCAAGTGTCTACCACGAATTTAGATGTATTAGGAAGGTTTTATATTAGTTTCCCATGCTATAAAAAGAGGAGAAAAGTCGTGATCTTGTGGGATGTCCAAGAGAGTCATATGTGTATCTCTACACTGCTGTAGTTTTGTATGCAGAGATTGCAGAGCTTGTATCTCCCTCATTATATATCCAAATTACATGTTTGATAGCTCATTGGAAAGCTCTTACTGTCTACTTTCTTCGTGTAAATTTTCATAATCATTGAATTTGTGAGCTGAGAGCAATACTCTCTGCAAGTAGTGTGTGTTCTCTGTTTTTTATCCCTGCTGAAGGTCTCCATTAAACCTCAAACTTGCAGAGGTCATATCGCCTTGTGTATGTATCCAAATCATGTGTTCTTTGGCTTGTTAGAAAGCTCTTTAAGTCTACTTGTATTCTGGAAAGTTTCAAAGTCATTGGAGTTGTGAGTTAAGAGCAGTAGTCTCTGCAAGTGATGTAGGACCAGGATAAGAACCCAGAGGCTAGTGAAACCGAGAGCATGACAAAGAAAAGGACTAGAGCGTGGAAACATAGTCGGGAAAGAATCAAAAGACAATGGGCTAAAAAGATGAGTGAACTTGAGGAAAGCATAAGAGAAACCAAAGCCAGGATAACTGAACTCACATCTCAAACTCCCTCTCACACTATCCCACCACCACCATTCCCATCGCCATCCGACCCGCCACCTTCCAATCCACCTCATACGATTCCACCACCCCCTAGAGTAGGATCAGTATTAGCTGATCCCACTCCTGAAGACATAGACATGATGCTTAAAGCGTATCAGGCCAGAATCCAAGAAGGGCCAAATGTCACGGATCATGACAAGTGTTACCCTAGAGCTGACCTAGAGATAGAAAGAACCAAGCTTTGCACGAAAATGGTCGCATTGGCTCAGACTATGTTTGAAGCCAGTCGCCTTTTTAATTACTCGGGCTCAGCCAAGACGCAATTACACTTGGATGGACTTCTAGAGAAGTTAGAGGGCATAATCACAAGATCTGCCAAGGAAGAAAAAAATCAAGAGAGAGATAAAGCAAGCAAAAACATGACCCATCCCCCATCGGAAGTTTACGTGCCCAATTCCACTGAACCAGACAACCCCCCCCCCCTAGAAAGAATAGAGAAGCTGATTGCACAATCAGAAAAGGAACCAACCTCTCAACACAAGGACAAGGCAAGTGAAAGAGTAAGCAGTCCTGCTCAGGAAGCCTATGTGCCTAACTCTACGGAGCCAGACACATCATCTTCTATGAATCGGTTCACACCAGAATTCCTACGTGATATTCAAGAAGACAAATGGGCTAAAGAAAGTGAAGTCCCTCCTCCCATTGAACTGGTGGATGATGCACATGATCAATTCCCACAAGGCATCCCATCCATTTATGGAGAGCAGGAGAGTACCCAATCTCAGGAAAGATTAGACTTCGAGTCTAATTCTTTACAAGAACTACCCCATTTCACAGGCCCCTGGGAAGCAAAGTCCACTTGTATGAGAGCACCCACAGTCATGGTAAGAAACGAAGATTCGGTCATACCTAGGAACACAGAGGTAGTGAAGAACACCAAAGTGCAGTGCAATCTCACTTTGGAAGAGCTGCTTAAGGTTAGACCAGAAGTGTGGAAACATGTAGCCAATCAAGTGCCCGAGATAGCAAAACCTCGTTCCCAGGTAGGATCACATAGGACAGTGCCAGAGATACCCTTAGATAAGATAGGAGATATGTGTGAAGGTGAAGAAGGGAACACCTATCTTCCCATTACCTACCAAGAGTACACCACCAAGGCGATTTTGGACTCAGGTGCAGGAGTTGCAATTGCCACCATTTCCCTATGGAAGCGTTGGGGCAAGCCTGCACTCAGGCCAACGAGAATGAAATTACAGATGGCCGATGGTCATACCGAGAGGCCCTTAGGATTGCTAGAAGGAATAACTCTCACCACTTGTGGTGTTGAGTTTGAGCATACATTTGCTATATGTGACTTCAGCAAAAATCATGCCTATGAGATGATCTTGGGACGACCTTTTATGCGACAGTTGCAAGTGGTACAGGATTGGGGAACCAATTCTTTGTACCTGCAGCACTTAGGTGTTACGACCAAAGTCAATCTTAAGGATTACTCTCATAGAGATGTACCACCTATTCAATGGAATCCCATCCATAGAGCCAAAGATGAGACTGAGTCTGTGCATTCCATAGAATCCGGATCCTCGTGGATGCATGAAGACACCCACTTATGGATGTGTAAGGTAGCAGTAGAAGAAGAGAAGAGAGAGAAAGCCAGAGAGGTAGGTGCAAAAGAAAACCATAGATCAATTCAAGACCCAGCCTATGCACCTGTAGTTTTTCCAGACGAAGAATTTGAACCCCATGGCTGGGCAGAAATCCTAGCAACAATGGATGTAGCCATCAATGAAGAACAATGGACACCCCACTATGATGAGGATGGCTATGACATTTCAGTCTTCTCCATAGAGCCACTCATGGGAGAGGCAGTTCTAGAAGAATGTGAACCTAGCCCTGATGCATTTGAGGATGCAAGTGACTCCGATCTAGAGTCAATCATTATGGACCCACCATTTGCATCAGATGAAGAATACTTCCATGAAGTAGAATTTCAACCCCAGAGGCATGGAGAGCTTACAAATGATGTAAGATTAGCAACACATGTGACCCCGAAGGAAGAAGGGAAGAAACGAAAGAAGAGAGAAGTCTCACCAAAAGAGGAAGAATCTTTGTTTGAGGTCCCAGAAAATTTTAAGAAGTATGAGATAGACGACAGGAGAGTCATGATAAGAATGCCTAAACGAGAGGCACAATCAGGAGAGGCCTATGATAACAAAGAAACTACCAAGAAAATAGTAGTGGCCCTAGAAGAAGGAGAGGAGAGATGCATGTACATAGGCCATGACCTAACAGAGGAAGAAGAGCATGCGTTAATAGCCTTGCTAAGAGAATACAGAGATGTATTCGCTTGGAGTTACAAGGATTTGAAAGGTGTTGACCCTGATATATGCTCACACACTATCCCCATGACTTCAGATGCCAAACCCTCTAAGCAAAAGCCCTATACATATAACGATAATTACGCTGCCAAGATTAAGGAGGAGATAGATAGACTGGTTGAAGCTGGATTTATCTATGAAATTGAGCACACTGAGTGGGTCCCCCATCGTAGTGGTGCCCAAGAAGAATGGCAAGCTGCGTGTATGCATTAACTTGAAGAAGGTCAATGCAGCCACAATTCGAGATAACTATCCGCTTCCCATCACAGAACATCTCTTAGAAAGAGTAGCAGGCAAGGAAGTGTACAGCTTCCTTGATGGATTTTCGGGCTACAATCAAGTAGCCATAGCTCCAGAAGATCAGCATAAAACAGCTTTTGCCACAGAGTGGGGTATATTTGCCTTTCGTGTAATGCCATTTGGGCTTACCAATGCACCAGCTACCTTCCAGAGGCTGATGTGCCATGTATTTAAAGAGTTCCTGAGGAAGAACTTAGAAGTCTATGTTGATTATCTTTGTGCTCATTCCAACATTAGGCAAACCCATATTCCTGAACTCAGACAAATCTTTGACAAATGTAGAGAATATCAAGTCTGCCTGACGGAAAAGTGCGTCTTTATGGTCAGGCAAGGCAAGATTCTAGGACACATAGTGTCAAAAAATGGCATATCTACTGACGAAGAGAAAGTGAGAGCCATAGCAGAGCTACCTAGGCCAAGTAATGTTAAGGAAGTACAAGCTTTCATGGGGCATTGTGGTTACTACCGTCGGTTCATTCACATGTATGCGGTCATTGCAAAGCCCATGTACGGACTTCTAACAAACTTTGAGTGGACTGACGAATGTGAGAATTCCTTCCAGGAGCTTAAACAAAGATTATGTTCAGCACCAATCTTGACCACACCAGATTGGAATAAGCCATTCCATGTTCATGTGGATGCATCCAATTATGCCATTGGATGTGTGCTTGCTCAACCTACGGGTGAAGGTAATATGGATCTTCCAATTGCCTATGCCAGTAGACAATTGAATGCAGCTGAACGAAATTACACCACTACTGAGAGAGAAGGCTTAGGCATGGTATATGCAGTTAAGAAATTCAGACACTATTTGCTTGCAAATAAGTTTAAATTTTTTACTGACCACCAAGCCAAGCCATGCAATACAAGAAGATTAGTAAGATGGTTTCTCTTGCTAATGGAATACGATTTTGAGGTAGTGGTGAGGAAAGGGAGGACTCATTTGAGAGCAGATCATCTCTCTAGGCTCACATCTAGAGAAGCCCCACAAGGAGTATCAGATGATCTTCCGGATGCTTACTTGTTTAATTTGGAAGTTGTACCGCAGTGGGCTAAGCCATTGGTACCAGTATTGACATACGGGCCTAACCATCCAGTAGTAAACACACAGAATAGAGAGGTTGTGAAAGCCCAAAAGTACCACATCATGGCAGGAAGCATGTACAAGCACACAGATCAAGGAATCTTGGCTTGTTGTGTGGAAGAGGACGAGTACAATAAATGGTTGCAGTTAGCACATGTAGGTGCATTGGAGCAACACTACTCAAAGCAACGAACCTTACAGACACTAAGGAGACTCGGAGTACATTGGCCAACTATGGAAGCTGATGTACAAAGGTTGTGCAAGGAATGCCCAATCTGTTGCACTAAACCACCTGTGGAACATGCCACTCTTTATCAAGTGTCTATTGTGCCAGATTGGAGTGAACCACTAGTATCCTTCCTGAGGACGAAAACATTCCCTCCAGACATGACTCTGGCTAGGAAAAGGAGTTTAGAACAAGAAGCCCAGGATTACTCTCTCATTGGCGATAATCTATACAAACGTGGTAAAGATGGTTACTTGAGACTATGTGTCCATGAAAGTGAATATCTCAAGATCTTGGAAATTGCTCACCAAGGTGTAGCAGGAGGACACTTTGGACCAGATCGGGTGATCAAGGCAATACTATTTGCGGGCTTTTGGTGGCCGACCCTTCACATGGATGCACATGCCTATGTGAAACGATGTGATGTCTGTCAGAGAACTCAGTATCCTATACGTAAAGATGAGATGCCATTGAAACCTATGATGGGTGGACGTGCATTCTCTAAGAATAGACTTCGTAGGTCCTATTAATCCCCCAGCTAAGGGTTCCCATGCAGAATACATCATTGTTGCAACAGACTATCTAACTAAGTGGATAGAGGTAAAAGCCACAACGAAGAACGATGCTCAAACAACAGCTAAGTTTTTATTTGAGAATGTGTTCACCAGATACGGGCTACCCATAGAGCTAGTTAGTGATAGAGGCACTCACTTCCTGAATGAAGTGATTGAAAATCTGCTCCAAGAATTCTTGGTAATACATAAGAAATCTGCCCCCTATCACCCTCAAGCAAATGGCCAGGCTGAGAGCACCAACAAGATCTTATGCAATGTACTGACGAAATTGGTGAACAATAAACGCTCTGATTGGGACAAACAGCTACACCATGCTGTTTGGGCATACCGAGTCGCCTACAAAACGGTACTCCAAGCCACCCCCTTTCAGATGGTGTTTGGTCAAAATGCTGTGCTACCTTTAGACTTTTTGATACCTACATTGAAAGTGGCACAAGAGCATGAATGGACGGGTCATGAACTATCCTCTAGACTTTTTGACCTTGAACGATTAGGAGAAACAAGACTGAGGGCAGCTGCAGGGATATATGCAGCAAAGAAACGACAGAAGGCATACTTTGATGCCCATGTGAAGGATAAGGGCTTGAAAGCAGGAGATCTAGTTTTAGTCTACACATTGAAACAACACGCAAAGAAGCTAGAAAAGAGAGGCTACGGACCTATGATCATCAATAGGATCTCCAGGAGTGGAGCAGTACAACTAGCCACTTTAGAGGGTGATGTTCTCCCAAACTATATTAGCGGATGCAGAGTCAAGTTGTATCAGGAACCTCTCACAGAGGAAATGCTAAGTCGACTCAATACTGCTAAGAAACGCAAAGAGGAAGAAAAGCGCATTCAAGAAGAAGCTCAAGCAGAAGCCCTAGAGCGCATACGGAGAATGAAATTAAGAAGACAAGGTAGAGCGCACCCTAGGCAAGATGCATATGCAGATCAAGGATATGGCGTGGCTATGTGTGAAGTTTCAGGCGTTAGCTCACATAGGATAACTGATCGACGTCCTTTCATAACCTTAGATATAGGACAAGGAAAGAGTGCAAGGACTGTAAGAGCCTTGATTGACTCAGGTGCAGCCACTAGTGCTGTTAAATTGTCTTACTGTCAAGAGTTGCAATTAACTGTCAATCCTGTGGAAGCATATCTCATAGGATTGGGAGGTGTGGAAACCCCTTGCATGGGCGAGGTGGAACTTCCCCTCTACATTCATGATGAGGCTATGACAGTTAAAGTACTAGTATGTCAAGATGAGGACCTCACTGAACCCCTTATCTTGGGTCAAGACTGGATCTATGACCAAGCAGTCAACTTAAACCTAAGAAGTGGACTTCTTCAGGTATGGGTCAATCATAGTCGAATTACAGTAGAGTTAGATAATGGAGCACTCAAGGAACTAGGGAAGGCACACACTCCTGGTCCTTCCAGGAGTACACATGAAGATGACCATGCTGTTCTTGTCCAAAACTATGTGTTGCAGAGGAATGATGTTTGCAAAAAAGGAGCCAGGGATGCAACGGAACTCCCTTCTTTTCCAAAGGCCAGAAGGAGGCAGCAACTAAGGGCAGATCAATCACTGAAGACTCTCCATGCGAGAGACCAAAAGAACGCACGAAGCAGAACAACTCAGCCGATGAAACAAATGTGGGTGCGGAAAGACGAGCCGTCGGCTGTAACTAAGTCGCAACAACGGTCTCAGCCTCCTATTAGTAATCAACTACTTGATGCTAATAAGAGGACTCCTAAAACCTCGGTGGAGAAAATAAAATCTATTTGGGTACCCAAGAAGTCGATGAAGGTTGACCCACAATCAAGACAAATTTGGGTGCCTAAGGCTTGCTTGCGGGCTCAACTAACCCCCCACAATTCACATCATACACGACAGGGTTCACTTGGTCAAGCAGTCGCTACCCACTCTTGTCTGATTCACTCGAACACACTGCCACCTAGAAGCATGCACAAACTCACTCGTCGATGGGTCCCTATGACACAACAACTCCCAGTAGAATTACTCATGCAACCCTCCCGAATCTCCACAAAACCAAGACCAAAATCCATTCATGGTGTTTGGCAACCTAAGTCTTGTAATAAACCCCCCGACCCCAATCTGTGAATTCATCTCCACTTACTAACTGCATTAGTCAGACAGTGCATCTTTCCATCTAGCTCCTAGGACTATCCAGGCTTTAACTACACACACTATCATCGTGCACTTACTAACCACTGACTCATCATCTACCTCATGTTAATGTTGTAACGGGGACAACAACGGGTTTATTCTATCCATTACGATGTTAACATCTGGTTCTATATTCTCACAGAACCAACAAGCAAGCAGGGCCATGGCAGAAGCCGGAGGTGCCAGTTCTCAAGCCGGATCCAGTGCACAGATTGTGGATATAGAAACACTCCTCCTCGAACCACATCTCACCGAAAGACCGCAAGAACTTCAAGCTGTGCATGTGCTCCCAATTCAGGATCCTCCTCAGGGACACACCTCTCAGGTGGGCAAACACGCTCATTGGTTCAGTGATGTTGCAGGACCATTGGGTGATGGAACCTATTTTTGGGAAGCTGAATTGGAGTTTAATGGTAAATGGGGACGCTACCATTTTTTCACGCGCGAATTTGAGAGCTATCAGAATGCCGAAGTAATGCGTTCAGTATGGACCAAAGCTGGCTTGGACAGTTATTTCAGGGCCCACTTACCGAAGCCAGATTTCTTACGTTGTTCTTATCTTATCAGTATTATCACTCCGAGCAGGGCCAAGGGGGGCGACAACACCTTTGTGTTACCCTCACTGTTGCCGGGGCACGAACTTAAAAGATTCAAACTGACCCTCAACCTGGTACGAGAAGCATTGGGCATGTATGGTATGCACATTCCTACTGAAAAGGAAACAATGGTTCCAGGCAGAATGAAACATAAAGATCTCAATAAGCTGAAGGATATGGTAGCAATGACACCGACCATTGCTCTTCACCTACGGACCGTCATGCAACATTTTGCTTTCCCCGCCCAGGAAAGATTCACCATGCCCCCAAAGAAGATATGGTTTAGCTTGTATTTGGCAGAGACAGAAAGCCTCCCTATCAACGTACCACATTGGATCATAGATCAGATTCACCTAGCCCATCAACGGTGGAACAAAAAGCAGAAAAATGTGCTCCACGGGTGTTGTGCTTTGACCAAGATAATCTATCGATGTCTAGCCTATGACGTGCCTATTCAGCGGGCACTCGTATGGTCCCGGGCCCAGGAGTTCCAGAGAAGGCTATCAGCGGCAGGTCCTCCATCAAAGAAGATGAGAGGGGGAGTCCAATTACCCTACGCTCAACCAAGGGGAGCCACCACTACACCAGAAATAACCCCTCCCCAGACACGACGCATTAGACCATTCACCATTCGGCTACCAAGACCAAATACAGAGGGACCCAATCTGGTGTTTCCACCCGTCCCATCAGATTTGGAATTTCCACAGGGCTTTACTCTCAATGATCTCACTGATGAAGAAGTGGCTAGACTAATCTATGACTCTAATCTCGAAACGGAAACAGAGCGAGCTCAGGAACCACAAACCCATACAACAACGTCAGCCCCCACCCAACCGCAAGTTGTAGAAGTCGACGTCGAGGAACAAGAGACTGAACAAGAGGAAGAAGCCTACGAGGAACAAGAGTATGATGAACTTTCAGAGTTAGCAAGTGCCCCCGCATATTCGGCACAAATAAAAAGACTATATCGAACCATGCAGCTAGTTCAAGAACAACATAAAATGTCACTGGAAGCAGGCAAGAAACTCATGAACCAATTGCTGGCAGAAGAAGGCGTGGATGACATGTTCATCGAGTCCATAAACCTACACGCCGATGCAGTAGGATTGGATGAGGCCATTCATGAGGCAATGGCCTACATTCACCGATTTGAGAAAAGAGTTCCCGCTCGTCCCATGAGGTCCGAGAAACAAATTCATATCAACGTATCAGCACCAGGAGAGACAACGAAAGCAGACGAACATCAGGAAGCACCACTGTCACCACCCTCCCCACCTCTCACTACACAACTCACTCCACCACATGACACTATCACCACCACGTCCACTACCACCACAATCGTCATGGGAATTCCACTCTCTCCGGGAATCCAATTCGGGGGAGCCACCATGCCCACTTTCACCACTCTCTTCACTAACGTCACTTCCACCCCACCCACAATCCCCATTTACACGATCACTCAAACATTTGACACTATGGAAACATCTCCTGCCACTGCACTGCTCCCTCCCCCCATGCAACCTCCATCTCCTATACCCCCTCCACCCACATCTCCACTTGCATCCACATCATTCACAACTCCCTTTCCCGCCCCCATTCCCCCTGCATCTTCACCCCTCCCTGCATCATTTAATGTAAATAGTATATTTATAGCATTAAATGAATGTGTATATCAGCTTCAAAATGAGTACAGAGCTCTGGACGGCCGATATCAACAACTGGCAACAAATCACCAGAACTTACAAAGGCAATTTAAAATGCTGGAAGAGGAAAATGCAGATGTGAATCAACGTTATACAACGCTTGAGCAGGCTCACCAAACACTATTGGAGGCACCCCAACCATCGACAGAATCAGGCGTCAAACAACTAGAAGCTTTGCTCGAAGTATACCAGGCCGATAACCTACGAGTTAGACGTAACTTGGCGCTACTCAGGAAACATATGGCCACAGCACTTGAAGAGAACAAGAGACTGCAGAAACAAAATGAAGAGAATCTGGAAGCGGCAATGGAAGGCTCTCCCCACGAGATAGATCCAGAGCAGTTCAAAGCAGTTCCCACGGAGACGATGAAAACCATTTTGGAAAGCTATGCAGATCTTCTGGAAGCCCATGATGACTTGGAAAGAGAACGTGACACACTACAGAGCAGACTTAAGGAACAGGAAGAACAACCGAAGAGTGTCCCATCAACCTCTACCTCAGACGAAGTAAAGGCCTTAACTGAGCAGGTAGCAGAATTACAAAAGAGGTTACTGACATACGAGAGGCAGCCCTCTCCAGTAGTAGAACCAGAGCCAGAAGAGTTGGTCCCTATTGAGGTAGATGATTCGTACGAAGAACCGTATGTTCCTATGCCAATGCCAGGCGGGCAACGAACCTCAGAGGGACTAGACACCTTGGAAGTGGAAGCACCCGAGTGGCTTCAGACACTGGAAAGGACAGCGAACACCCATGAAGAACGGGTGGCCATTCAGATCCAATCACTAGCGAACCTAGAAGAAACTGTCATAAAGTCAGAATATTTCAGAAGCATGTCTCATCATAGATGGATCGACACCAATAATGACCAATATGTGCCATACTGCATACTTTTGGCCGATTACAACGCCGAGATTCAACGACGATGCGGCAAGCCTCCCACATTTGCTACACAATTTGGTCCAGATGATATACCAAAAAGTGCTAAGCGTGGGTCCATCCATCAACCCACCTGGAGAATCAGGCTTTTGGAAACATATCCTGAAATGGTCCGAACCTGGAATAATATGCCGCTGTTTATTAAATATAATCCTTGTTACATTCCAGTTCTTCGACGATGCACCTGGCCTGAATTCACTATTGCCGTCAGAGACATCAAAGCCTGCGCAAAGTGGTTAAATTACGTGTATCTAGCACCTCCACGAGGACCCCCCATGGTGAACTACATGATTTCTACAATCCGTCACTGGAGTATTCGGCTACGCAATAATCCCGATGTGATGGCCCAGATGTGTATGAAAATATTCGAATTAATGCTGATCACTTTCAGGACGTTTAAGAACATTAAGGACCCCCACTTCTCAGGAGCAGGCTTCGTGACAGGAAACTAGGATCTGGTGTACGATATGAGTACCACCCCATCAATTGAAGTAATATATGCTTGGCACGCCAGAATCAAGTACCTCCCAACCTGCTTTAAACAGACATTTGAGGAGATGTTCATCACAGGATTCTGGGAATATCACTCTGAAATCTTTATACCCAGACCATCACATCTCCTCCAATTATTTGCTGTGGAGAGAACTATTCACTAAGAACAATTGAGGGTGCCTCATCCAGATGTTCCCGGACCTGTGAATTGGGATGATTTGCTCACAGATCTAGCACGCGGCTTAAGACTCGAAGAACACCACCTAGCCTCCGATGTCGTCCAATATTATGTTCAAAAATCCGCTAGACAAGGGTCTGTCAGGGGTGACAGACGCGAGAGTGAGGGGGGTGTTGACAGCAGTCAGGGAACCGAAGGAGCCACAAGACGAAGAGAGTCAGAGCGAAGGGACAGCACAAGCAGACATGGCAGTCAAAGAAGACCTGGCAAGTAGGCCAATAATTTTCTTCATGAAGAAGCAAGTATGAGCATTCACGCAGACCTAGCACTAAGGCAACCTTTAATTTTTCAAAACCCTTTCACCAATTAAAAGTGATTCTCATCACTAACAACCCCTGTAAATACCATGTTCACCTTTTTGTGGCTCCATTTTGTGCAAGCCGAGGAGTCCTCAAGCTTGAGGAGCCTTAGAAGTAGTTGCTTACCAATTTTCGTATTTTTTAGATCTCATTTGAGCCCTCAAATAAGCCCTGGAACCTAATTTTTAACTAGGCCGGACACTAGGTCTGGACAGGGCCAAAGCTAGTCAAAAACTATAAAAGGAGCTAGAGAGCTCATTTTTGAGGTTAGATTGTAATTGAAACGAACTTGTAAGAGCTTTTTGAAAGTAATCTAAGAACTCCATTGCTTCTCACTCTTTGTCTTACCGTGTGTGCGCGTGTGTGTGTATGTGTGTGCATGATTGTGTGCTTCTCACTCACGCACTTGTGCCTCCACTTGCTCGAGGTCTTCATACCATCCTCACGTCTTCCTGGATTGACATTAAAGGAGGTGCTACTCATCACTGAGCTACACCTGGCATCGACTTGCACCTGCAACTCGATGCCTGGCATCGACTTGAAGCCTCAAGTCGATGCCTGGCATCGACTTGCCTGGCATCGAAGTTTGCCTTAAAGTCGATGCCAGGCATCGACTTTAGGGTGCAAAGTCGATGCCAGGCATCGACTTTTGGGTGGAAGTCGATGCTAGGCATCGACTTTTAGGTTCAAGTCGATGCCAGGCATCGACTTTTAAGTGCAAGTCGATGCCCGACATCGACTTGTGTGCAAGTCGATGTCGGGCATCGACTTGCACTTAAAAGTCGATGCCTGGCATCGACTTGAACCTAAAAGTCGATGCCTGGCATCAACTTGGGCCTTTGAAAACCACATTTACGTATGAGCTGATTATTCCAAGCGCCTTCACGGATGCGAAGTCCAAGAGTGAGAGGCCCTTCAAGAAACTAAAAGTCACCATGGGCTCTGGTGATCAGCAACGTGACAAAGGCATTGGTCACCAAGCGAAACCAAAGAAACTTATTGTATCCTTATCCTCTGAGAAGGCCAGCAACCCGCTAGGAATATCCTCAGGTGGACAGAGTAGCATCAAAATTCCTGAGGATGATACAACTATGAAGGATAGGTCGAGGGACGCTGAGGTTTTAAGGACAGATCGTCCACTACGGGACATGACAAATCTGGAGTGGTGCCTTCAGTATGTTGAAGAGAAGAATGCAGTCCTTCTTGTGTTCGCAGGGGCATATGGGAGAGGAAAGATCACGACAACACAAGGTTTTCAGTATGGCCTTGTGTACAAACTGGATTATGAAGATGAGGATTCTGAAAACCTCCTTTTCTTGGTAGAGACATCGAAAGGTTTGAGAAATGTTATATGCAAGATGGATTTCTTGTGCCCAGAGTGCTGTGTTCCAGATCGTCTAGCTGAGATATGCAGGGACTCAGTCAATCTTATCAAGGACTTGATGCCATGGATCTAGGGCAACATCATGCCAACACAACAGAAGATGACAACCCCTGTAAAGGCAAGGGGTAAGCAGAGCGTGCAGAAAAAGATTCAAAAGAAAAAGAAGAGAATTTCAGAAGAGGAGTCTTCTGACTCAAGCTCTAGCTCTGAGGATATAATTGTTGCACCTGGTGGAGAGCTTGCCTCGGGTGTTCTTGGTACTGCAAGATGAGGGAGGATATAGCTAAAAGAAAAATTGTGAAGAAGGGGCAGTTGTTCCACCTGCCAATCAATATCATCCACAAGCCACCAATAGATCCAGTCACAGGGAGGAGGCCCCTTGAGATCAGGGAGCCACACAATTTGCATGTGCAGAATCTTAAGAAGAAAATGAAAATAAATCCTCATGCTACTGTTGTGCCATTCCTTGTCATGGTGGATCCGAATGAGTGCAGCTCTGTGGACGAGTTCAATGAGGGTTTATTTGAGGAGTATACTTATTATGTGATTGGAGGTTCACACTCTGCAGAGGCCCGTAGACAGCTAGTGAAGGAGCACCCTACCACTTTTTTCTTTAGGTATGCAGAGTGTAAGATATATGCTGGTCTTACAACTGAGGAAGCCAAGCTTCTTGCTTGGGATCACAACAATGACAATGACTACAGGCAAAAAATGTCCTCCATAGAGAGAATTCGGTTCTTCCACCATGAATATGAAGATTGTCTTGTTAAGGAAGCTGGAAGAATACATCCCAATCTACGAAAGCAATGCCTTATTGAGGTTGGAATTGCACTGGATGAGAATAGAAAGTCTGATGCCTTGAGGAAATATGATCCATGGTTTCAACTGGCATTCAGATCAGGTGAGATCTGGGATCTACAGGATAAAATTTTCACAATGTGGGAGAACAAGGAGGTCAAGGGCCAGAAGCAACGAAAGTCGAGGCCAGACCCACAGGTTGATCTGAAGGGAAAGGGAAGGAAAGCTGACCTCTCAATTGAAGAGGCTCCCGAGGACATGAAGCTGACACCATGGAGGGCCCTTCAAGGAATCAAGGATGATACATTGATCATATCAACTTTGTCAAGGGTAATCTCCAAGGACTTAAGCCTGGAGGAGATGGTGACTGAGCTCAATAAGTATGTATGTTATTCTCAGATCCTTTTTCCCTCCTCCCATGTTTCTGGTCTAACCTAGTCTCTTTTTAATTTCTGTGACTGTAGTCATAAAGTTTACATGAAGATTCAGGAGGTCATGATGAAGAGGCTGGGTTGCTTTTCTTGGACAGAGGTCCAAAGAGACTATCCAACCACATCATCCTACAAAGCTTTATCAGAATATTTCATCCTTTTTCGTGATTGGGTAGGTTCTCTTTCTGAGGTTGTGCCTGGTTTGCCATTAGGTTAGATGCCTTGATTCACCAAACCAATTTAATGCCAGGCTTTTAGTACGAATTCGATGCCTGGCATCGACTTACGGCTAAAGTCGATGCCTGGCATCGACCTGCAGCCAAAAGTCGATGCCTGGCATCGATTTGGGGGCATAAGTCGATGCCCGGCATCGACCTGCAGCATAAGTCGATGCCTGGCATCGACCTCGTGGCATATGTCGATGCCAGGCATCGACTTATGTCCCAAAGTCGATGCCAGGCATCGACTTTCAGTAGAAAGTCGATGCCTGGCATCTACCCCCACATGAAATCGATGCCATTCATCGCTTCCTTATGTTCTGCTTGCTGTATTGAAGAGCTCATTTAGTTGTCTTTCCACTTTTTTCTGCAGAAACCAAAGAAAAGTAAGTCTGCGGAGCTACTGGATGATTGCCCCCCTGCATTCCTGGCTCACATTCAAAGAGCAAGGCATGAGAAATCTAGGCTGAAAGCCAAGGAGATGGATTTTGATGATGAACCTGATCTGAAATGTTTCTCCAATCCCCTAGACCCCCTTAGGCCTGTATATTACAATGTATTCTGTAGTGATGTAAATAATATTTGTTCTGTTGTGCCTAGAAAACATTTCTCCCTTCTCATAGCGGACATACCCTATGGATTTAGGATGTTGGGATCAGTTAATGATGATGAACCCTTCAAACACCCTCAGATTCGGAAGATGGTCACTGATTTTGCAGAGTTGACTATGTCTCCTCTTTGGAGGATAGTAATTTTCCATAGCAGAGACCAGTCCTTCTCTGTTTCAACTGCTCTGAAGGCAAGATGTCATGCTGTGGAGTGCCTCACGTGGTAAGTAATCTTCTTTCTATCTCCGTGGCTTTAATGATGCTCTCTGTGACTCATAGTTCTTGTTTGCAGGGTGAAGACAAACGTAAATCACACTCCTTTGCATAGGTTTGTGAGCTCCACTGAATGCATTACAATTGGCTATTATGATGAAGTAAGCAAAAGGAGAGTCAGGGAGCATTGCAATGAGAATGGGATCTCAAATGTGCTCATGTTCCCAGCCGTTACCAAGAAACTTCGTCATGTAGCTGGGGACATGACATTGGTTAACCCCTATCAGAAGCCACAAAAACTCATAATGAGATTGCTTCAGCTTTTGTCCAATGATGATGACTAGGTCCTAGACCTTTTTTCGGGCACAGGTAATTTCAATTTTCACAATTTTCATTAGTCATGGTTGATTGACACCTCTAAGTGGTTTTCTGCTGTTTCAGGAACGACTCTGGCTTGCTCCTTAAAGATGTTCAAGCACTGCATAGCTGTGGAGAAGGATGATGCTGAATGAGAATCAATGGGCTGAATGAATGCCCATATGAAGACCAAGAGGTTGGAAGGAAGCACATTGCAGACACGGAGAGATTCCAACCGGCTTCAAGGGAGCCTGTTCCCCCACTTGCAGATGAACCGGGGGACATGGCTGACCTTGAAGAGCCAATCTTGGAGCAAGAGAGGCAAGATATGTGTTCTAATGTTCCAGAGGATCCCAATATCCTTGAGCCTGAGGAAAGCTATGATCAGCTTCTATTGTAGATTCATATTACTCTTGTACTTACACAGGAAATGTAAAAACATCATTTTAATATAAATATAATGTCGAGTTCTGCTTCCACTTTGTGTTCAACTTGATTTATCTTGAGCATTTCTCTGATCATGTGTGAATGTTGGATTATTATCTTCGCTTGGGAATGCTTTTGTGAAATGTATTTCATATTCTGTGAATATGGCCATGCATTCAATGAGGATCTTAACCATACAAAGGGGATGATCTTAATTGCCTTGTTAAAATGTTCCGATTTTTGCAACACATGTACTCTAATTTTCGAGTAACTTTTAATCAGCTATAATCTGTGCTTGTTGAGGTTATGGATGTAAGGAAGGAGCTTCCCGAACTCTTACTTGTACCTTAAACACTAATCTATTGTCAAAGATCATGATGTGCGATTCTTGAT
>CM035424.1:5000-7500 GCA_020310875.1 Ceratopteris richardii | reverse complement strand
GGGTTTAGGGTTTAGGGTTTAGGGTTTAGGGTTTAGGGTTTAGGGTTTAGGGTTTAGGGTTTAGGGTTTAGGGTTTAGGGTTTAGGGTTTAGGGTTTAGGGTTTAGGGTTTAGGGTTTAGGGTTTAGGGTTTAGGGTTTAGGGTTTAGGGTTTAGGGTTTAGGGTTTAGGGTTTAGGGTTTAGGGTTTAGGGTTTAGGGTTTAGGGTTTAGGGTTTAGGGTTTAGGGTTTAGGGTTTAGGGTTTAGGGTTTAGGGTTTAGGGTTTAGGGTTTAGGGTTTAGGGTTTAGGGTTTAGGGTTTAGGGTTTAGGGTTTAGGGTTTAGGGTTTAGGGTTTAGGGTTTAGGGTTTAGGGTTTAGGGTTTAGGGTTTAGGGTTTAGGGTTTAGGGTTTAGGGTTTAGGGTTTAGGGTTTAGGGTTTAGGGTTTAGGGTTTAGGGTTTAGGGTTTAGGGTTTAGGGTTTAGGGTTTAGGGTTTAGGGTTTAGGGTTTAGGGTTTAGGGTTTAGGGTTTAGGGTTTAGGGTTTAGGGTTTAGGGTTTAGGGTTTAGGGTTTAGGGTTTAGGGTTTAGGGTTTAGGGTTTAGGGTTTAGGGTTTAGGGTTTAGGGTTTAGGGTTTAGGGTTTAGGGTTTAGGGTTTAGGGTTTAGGGTTTAGGGTTTAGGGTTTAGGGTTTAGGGTTTAGGGTTTAGGGTTTAGGGTTTAGGGTTTAGGGTTTAGGGTTTAGGGTTTAGGGTTTAGGGTTTAGGGTTTAGGGTTTAGGGTTTAGGGTTTAGGGTTTAGGGTTTAGGGTTTAGGGTTTAGGGTTTAGGGTTTAGGGTTTAGGGTTTAGGGTTTAGGGTTTAGGGTTTAGGGTTTAGGGTTTAGGGTTTAGGGTTTAGGGTTTAGGGTTTAGGGTTTAGGGTTTAGGGTTTAGGGTTTAGGGTTTAGGGTTTAGGGTTTAGGGTTTAGGGTTTAGGGTTTAGGGTTTAGGGTTTAGGGTTTAGGGTTTAGGGTTTAGGGTTTAGGGTTTAGGGTTTAGGGTTTAGGGTTTAGGGTTTAGGGTTTAGGGTTTAGGGTTTAGGGTTTAGGGTTTAGGGTTTAGGGTTTAGGGTTTAGGGTTTAGGGTTTAGGGTTTAGGGTTTAGGGTTTAGGGTTTAGGGTTTAGGGTTTAGGGTTTAGGGTTTAGGGTTTAGGGTTTAGGGTTTAGGGTTTAGGGTTTAGGGTTTAGGGTTTAGGGTTTAGGGTTTAGGGTTTAGGGTTTAGGGTTTAGGGTTTAGGGTTTAGGGTTTAGGGTTTAGGGTTTAGGGTTTAGGGTTTAGGGTTTAGGGTTTAGGGTTTAGGGTTTAGGGTTTAGGGTTTAGGGTTTAGGGTTTAGGGTTTAGGGTTTAGGGTTTAGGGTTTAGGGTTTAGGGTTTAGGGTTTAGGGTTTAGGGTTTAGGGTTTAGGGTTTAGGGTTTAGGGTTTAGGGTTTAGGGTTTAGGGTTTAGGGTTTAGGGTTTAGGGTTTAGGGTTTAGGGTTTAGGGTTTAGGGTTTAGGGTTTAGGGTTTAGGGTTTAGGGTTTAGGGTTTAGGGTTTAGGGTTTAGGGTTTAGGGTTTAGGGTTTAGGGTTTAGGGTTTAGGGTTTAGGGTTTAGGGTTTAGGGTTTAGGGTTTAGGGTTTAGGGTTTAGGGTTTAGGGTTTAGGGTTTAGGGTTTAGGGTTTAGGGTTTAGGGTTTAGGGTTTAGGGTTTAGGGTTTAGGGTTTAGGGTTTAGGGTTTAGGGTTTAGGGTTTAGGGTTTAGGGTTTAGGGTTTAGGGTTTAGGGTTTAGGGTTTAGGGTTTAGGGTTTAGGGTTTAGGGTTTAGGGTTTAGGGTTTAGGGTTTAGGGTTTAGGGTTTAGGGTTTAGGGTTTAGGGTTTAGGGTTTAGGGTTTAGGGTTTAGGGTTTAGGGTTTAGGGTTTAGGGTTTAGGGTTTAGGGTTTAGGGTTTAGGGTTTAGGGTTTAGGGTTTAGGGTTTAGGGTTTAGGGTTTAGGGTTTAGGGTTTAGGGTTTAGGGTTTAGGGTTTAGGGTTTAGGGTTTAGGGTTTAGGGTTTAGGGTTTAGGGTTTAGGGTTTAGGGTTTAGGGTTTAGGGTTTAGGGTTTAGGGTTTAGGGTTTAGGGTTTAGGGTTTAGGGTTTAGGGTTTAGGGTTTAGGGTTTAGGGTTTAGGGTTTAGGGTTTAGGGTTTAGGGTTTAGGGTTTAGGGTTTAGGGTTTAGGGTTTAGGGTTTAGGGTTTAGGGTTTAGGGTTTAGGGTTTAGGGTTTAGGGTTTAGGGTTTAGGGTTTAGGGTTTAGGGTTTAGGGTTTAGGGTTTAGGGTTTAGGGTTTAGGGTTTAGGGTTTAGGGTTTAGGGTTTAGGGTTTAGGGTTTAGGGTTTAGGGTTTAGGGTTTAGGGTTTAGGGTTTAGGGTTTAGGGTTTAGGGTTTAGGGTTTAGGGTTTAGGGTTTAGGGTTTAGGGTTTAGGGTTTAGGGTTTAGGGTTTAGGGTTTAGGGTTTAGGGTTTAG
>CM035423.1:182633103-182645603 GCA_020310875.1 Ceratopteris richardii | reverse complement strand
CCTTCAAGAAGAAGGCCTCACAATCAATTTCTGATTATGTGACAAAGATGAAGGACATTGCAGATTCTTTAGGTGCAGTTGATGAAGATATTGAAGAAGACAAATTGGTAAGACAAATACTCACAGGACTAAGAGGAGATGAGAAATGGAAGCCTTTCATTTTATCTACAGAACTTTCATTAGATCACTTTACTCTTGATTTGAATCAATTGTTAGGTCATATGCTAACTTTTGAGAATGATATCAAAGGAGATGTTGATAAGAGTGCAGGTCATGCAATGTATTCTAAAGACAAGAAGAAAGTCAACAAAGGGAAGCAACAATCAGGTGAAGAAGAAGGTACATCAAACCAAGCAAACTTCATAAGAGGAAGAGGAAATGGCAGAAGTAGAGGAAGAGGCAGAAACAACAAAGAGAATGCAAGAGCTTGTTGGATATGTGGTAAGACCAATCATCTATCTCATGATTGTTGGCATAATAATCAAAACAATGGTAATTATCAGAACTTTAATCAAAGAGGAAGAGGTGGTAGATTTCAGAGAGGAAACTTCAGAGGTAGAGGTGGTAGGAATTCTTTTGGAAGAGGTGGAGGAAGAAGCTTCGAAAATCAATCCTATAATAACACCTACTACAACTATGCATCAGATCAAAAGGAGGATTCGACTCTCATTATGAATACATGTGAAACCTCACATGAGGACATGAGAGTGTTCTATATTGATTCAGGATGTAGTAATCACTTAAGTGGAAATATTGCTTTAATGACTGACCTAGATCATAATGCAATTAATCATACAGTGCAGACAGGTGATAATACAAAGCATAAGGTAAAGTCAATTGGTTCAGTCAAAGCTAAGGATGGGAGCACTCTTCTGAGTAAGGTACTTTATGTTCCCACAATTCCAAAGAAGTTGATCAGTGTAGGTCAAATTGTGGAAAAAGGATATGAGGTAAGGTTCACAAATGATGGAGTTTATGTGGAAGACCCTAGTCAAGGGTATAAACAAGTTATTGCAGGAAAGAAAGAAGGAAGGCTTTTCACATTGAAGGTACAAGGAAATGTTGGACATGCTATGTTCACATATGGAGAGCAGAAGGTGTCAGAATTGGATCTTTGGCACAAAAGACTTGGACACTTTAATGAAAGAGGTATCAAAGAAATGATTAACAATGATTCAGTGCTTGGAATGCCTAACATTGCAGGTCAACACATGACATACAGATGTGAGGCATGTCAATTAGGTAAGGCTCATAAGCAATCCTATTCCAAGCATGGATTTATGTATTCAGAAAGACTTGAATTGGTGCATACAGATGTGTGGGGTCCTT
This sequence comes from Ceratopteris richardii, assembly GCA_020310875.1. Classification (NCBI taxonomy): domain Eukaryota; kingdom Viridiplantae; phylum Streptophyta; class Polypodiopsida; order Polypodiales; family Pteridaceae; genus Ceratopteris; species Ceratopteris richardii. Next base: position 182,644,274 of record CM035423.1, on the reverse strand, counting down.
CAAAGGACTTTAGTATAAATGGTTCAAGATATTATGTCATATATGTTGATGATGCTACCAGGTGGATCACACTTTATGTGATTAAGGAAAAGTCAGAAGTGTTTAATACATTTAAACAATATCATGCATATGCAGAAAGGATTACAGGTCAAAAATTGAGGAGACTAAGGTCAGATGGAGGGGGAGAGTATTTTTCAAATGAGTTCAATGATTATTTGTGGAATGCAGGTATAAAGAGAGAAGTTACTTGCAGGTACTCTCCTCAACAAAATGGGGTAGAAGAAAGAAGAAATAGGACTCTTGTTGAGTTTGCAAGGTCCATGATGAAAGAGAAGAATTGCCCAAATTATTTGTGGGCTGAGGCTGTTAATACAGCTACATATTTGGTTAATAGATTGCCTTGTAAAGCTTTGCAGGGTATGACACCATATGAAGCTTGGTGGGGTAAGAAACCTACCTTGGATCATTGCAGAATATTTGGATGCTTGGCATATGCATATGTGCCATCTCAATTGAGGCATAAGTTGGAGCCTAAGGCAGAGAAGTATGTATTCATTGGTTATGATGATAAGCAAATGGGATACAGGTTGTGGAGTCCATCCACAAAGCAATTTATTGTATCCAAGGATGTTACATTTGATGAGCAAGGTACTTGGTATGCAGGTAAATATAATGTACATGCAGATGATGAAGAAGTAGTGGAACAAAGAAAAGGTAAAGCAAAGGTTCAATTACTTGATGAAAGTGAGAGTAATGAAGTGCAGATTGAAATTGAAGAGAGACCAAGGTTTGATCCAGAATGTGATGAACCAGAGACCTCAAGAACTGCAGAAGTTAGGAGATCATCTAGGCACAAATGGCAACCTACAAGGTATAGCTATGACACTTCATTCTTGACTACTAAAGATTATGCTTATTTGGTAAAAGCAGATGAAGACCCTTCTACATATGAAGAAGCCAAAGGGAAGAAGAATTGGGAAGATGCTATGCAAGAGGAGTATGATGCATTGATAGAGAATCAAACATGGGATTTTGTTCCTAAACCTAATAGTCAGAAGATCATTGGATGTAAGTGGGTTTACAAGACTAAAAGATTTGCAGATGGAAGTGTGTCTAGGTACAAAGCTAGACTTGTTGTGAAAGGGTATGCACAGACATATGGAGTGGACTATGATGAGACTTATAGTCCTATGGCAAAGATGACAACCATCAGGACACTCATTGCAATTGCTGCTTGTAAAGGTTGGAAGTTGTCTCAATTAGATGTTAAAAATGCTTTCTTGAATGGTTACATTTCAGATGAAGTCTACATGGAGCAACCAGATGGGTTCAAAGATCAAGTGAGTCCAAATTATGTGTGTAAGCTCAAAAGAGCTTTGTATGGGTTGAAGCAAGCCCCAAGGGCTTGGAATTATAGGCTTGTAAAATTCTTGAATGATCTTGGATTTCAAGCATCAAAGGCAGATAGTAGCTTGCTAATCAAAGCAAGTGTAGATGGGTTTATTTATGTGTGTATTTATGTTGATGACATAATACTTACAGGAACAGATGATAAGGGGATACAAATGATCAAAAAGCAGATGGAGAAAGAGTTCAAAATCAGTGATTTGGGGAACCTATCATTCTTCTTGGGAATGGAGATCACTTATACTCAACATGGAGTATATGTGACTCAAGAAAGGTATCTTAAAAATTTGCTAACCAAATTTAAAATGGAAGATTGCAGGGTTGCACCTACACCTTTGGAAGTGAACCATAAATTGTCTAGGTTTGGAGGAGAAGAGTTCAGAGATATGAAACTCTATCAAAGTTTGGTTGGTAGCTTGATTTATGCTACATTGACAAGGCCTGACTTGTCATATGCAGTTGGTGTGCTTTCACAATTCATGCATTGTCCTAGAAAAGAACATTGGATTGCAGGACAAAGAGTACTTAGGTACATCAAGGGTACACTCAAAGAAGGGTTGTACTATGGGTTTACTTCAGATACAAGAATCAAGATATATAGTGATGCAGATTGGGCAAGTAATGTGGATGATAGAAGATCAACACATGGATACTTGTGCTATGTAGGAGACAAATTGATTTCATGGTGTTCCAAGAAGCAACATACAGTTGCTTTGTCATCCACAGAGGCAGAATATAAAGGTATGGTGGAAGCTGCAAAAGAGGTAATATGGCTAAAGACACTTTTGAAAGTTTTTGATGTGATTCAGAGTACTCCTATTATTTGTGGAGACAATATGAGTTCATTATACTTGGCAGCTAATCCTGTATTTCATGCTAGAACTAAGAATATTGAAATACAGTATCATTTTCTGAGAGAGAAGGTCATTGAGAAAGAGATTGAAGTCATACATACTCCCATAAAAGATCAAGTTGCAGATATGATGACTAAAAGTCTAGATAGACCAAAACTACAAAGATTCAAGGATATGGCTGGAGTAAAGAAGATAGAAAAGAACCTCAATTAATGATTGAGGGGGAGCTGTTGGTGCATGACAATCATCAATTGAAGGATTATGGAGAAATGAAGTCAAGGAGTCAAGAAGGAAACAAAGTCAGATGGTTGAAGGAAGGACATTTTCAGAAAACTCAAAGATATGTACACATATGTACATTAGCTGACTTATACCCTTGTTTAAGTCATACACTTGTATATATTCATCTATAAATATGTTTTGAAAATGTCGGGCAAGTAGAGCAGAAGAGATTTGAGAATAGGGAGAGAGAAATTAGTGTCATTAGACACATGAAGAGTGAGTGAATTGTCCATCCTCACTTAGATGTAAATTTTTTGAGAAATCGAAAAATTTTGCGCCCGATATTTTGCTGTCTGCTCCCTCTGTGTTTAATCTTTTGAGAAATCCTTTTGCACGTATCTAAGTCCATAGCTAATCTATCTATGGCTAGAATTTGAGAGGTTAATTATAATCAGGCTGTGAGAATTTTGATTAGGAACATTCATATGTAAGAATGTTCTAACAGTCGAGAAATCTGGCGCACATTTCATCTTCAATGAAATGATCATTGCTCAGTCTATAGTGTAAAGTTTTACACAAATGAGGGCTTAAAATCTAAGTTGGAAGGTAAGCTATCTATGGCTAAAAGATCTTGATCAAACGGGATTTACTTTGGGAGAACCAGTGCTAAGAAGTTGCAGGTGTCAAAGTCGCCATTGCAAAGAAGCACTTTCAGACATAGGTAAAGTGTTTCACACATTTCTCAGTGTGTACTTAATCTTTTTGAGAGATTTAACTTGGAAAAGTTGCGCAACCTTAAGGCAAAGTGTTGTGCAAAGTTTTATCAAAAACTTTACAGGATTGATTAGTCAATGAGTGACTAATCTGCAGCAGACTTTTCTGAAGAAACTGAAATTTTCAGAATAATCAATTTTCTGATAATTTGGTGAAGATTCTCTAAATTAGGTGGAGTCTAAAGTTGATCTTGATATAGAGGTGATCTAAATTCAAGGTTAACTTGTTCTTTTGGAGATTAACACTCTCCATCAAGAAACATTCACACATGATCAGAGAAATGCTCAAGATAAATCAAGCTGAACACCAAGTGGAAGTAGAACTCCAAATTATATTTCCATTAAAATGATCTTTTACATTTCATGTGTTTTACAAGAGTTATGTGAATCTACAATAGAAGCTGATCATAGCTTTCCTCAGGCTCAAGGGTATTGGTATCCTCTGGCACATTAGAACACCTATCTTGCCTCTCTTGCTCCAAGATTGGCTCTTCAAGGTCAGCCATGTCCCCAGGTTCATCTGCAAGTGGGGGAACAGGCTCCCTTGAAGCTGGTTGGAATCTCTCCGTATCTGCAATGTGCTTCCTTCCAACCTCTTGGTCTTCATCTGGGCATTCATTCAGCCCATTGATTCTCATTCTAATGAAGCTCACTTGAGCATCATCCTTCTCCACAGCTATGCAGTGCCTGAACCTCTTTAAGGAGCAAGCCAGAGTCGTTCCTGAAACAGCAGAAAACCTCTTAGAGGCTTCAATCAACAATGACTAATGAAAATTGTGAAAATTGAAATTACCTGTGCCCGAAAAAAGGTCTAGGACCCAGTCATCATCATTGGAAAATAGCTGAAGCAATCTCATTATGAGTTTTTGTGGCTTCTGATAAGGGTTAACCAATGTCATGTCCCCAGCTACATGACGAAGTTTCTTGGTAACGGCTGGGAACATGAGCACATTTGAGATCCCATTCTCATTGCAATGCTCCCTGACTCTCCTTTTGCTTACTTCATCATAATAGCCCACTGTAATGCATTCAGTGGCACTCACAAACCGATGCAAAGGAGTGTGATTCACGTTTGTCTTCACCCTGCAAAAAAGAACTATGAGTCACATAGGGCATCATTAAAGCCATGGAGATAGAAAGAAGATTACTTACCAAGTGAGGCACTCCACAGCATGACATCTTGCCTTCAGAGCAGTTGAAACAGAGAAAGACTGGTCTCTGCTATGGAAAATTACTATCCTCCAAAGAGGAGACATAGTCAACTCTGCAAAATCAGTGACCATCTTCCGAATCTGAGGGTGTTTGAAGGGTTCATCATCATTAACTGATCCTAACATCCTAAATCCATAGGGTATGTCCGCTATGAGAAGGGAGAAATGTTTTCTAGGCACAACAGAACAAATATTATTTACATCACTACAGAACACATTGTAATATACAGGCCTAAGGGGGTCTAGGGGATTGGAGAAACATTTAAGATCGGGTTCATCATCAAAATCCATCTCCTTCGCTTTCAGTCTAGATTTCTCATGCCTTGCTCTTTGAATGTGAGCAAGGAATGCAGGGGGGCTAACATCTAGTACCTCTGTAGACTTACTTTTCCTTGGTTTTTGCAGAACAAATTGGAAAAACAATTAGAAGAGCTCTTCAGTACAGCAAACAGAACATAAAGAACGGATGTATGGCATCGATTTCTTGTTGGGGTAGATGCTAGGCATCGACCTTCTACTGAAAATCGATGCTTGGCATCGACCTAGGGACCTAAGTCGATGCCTGGCATCGACTTGGGGGCATAAGTCGATGCCTGGCATCGACTTGCAGCATAAGTCGATGCCAGGCATCGACTTGTGCTGCAAGTCGATGCCAGGCATCGACTTATGCCCCCAAGTCGATGCCAGGCATCGACTTATGCTGCAAGTCGATGCCAGGCATCGACTTATGCCCCCAAGTCGATGCCAGGCATCGACTTATGCCCCCAAGTCGATGCCAGGCATCGACTTATGCCCCCATGTTGATGCCATGCAATGCATCAAATTGTTTAGTATGAAATATTCTGATAAGAGAATCTACCCAATCACGAAACAGGATGAAATATTCTGATAAGGCTTTGTAGGATGATGTGGTTGGATAGTCTGCTTGGACCTCTGTCCAAGAAAAGCAACCCAGCCTCTTCATCATCACCTCCTGAATCTTCATGTACACTTTATGACTACAGACACATAAATATAAAAGAGACTAGGTTAGACAAGAAGCATGGGAGGAGGGAAAAAGGATCTGAGAATAACATACATACTTATTGAGCTCAATCACCATCTCCTCGAGGCTTAACTCCTTCGAGATTACCCTTGACAAAGTTGATATGATCAATGTATCATCCTTGATTCCTTGAAGGGCCCTCCATGGGGTCAGCTTCATGTCCTCAGGAGCCTCTTCAATTGAAAGGTCAACTTTCCTTCCCTTTCCCCTCAGATCAATTTGTGGGTCTGGCCTCGACTTTCGTTGCTTCTGGCCCTTGACCTCCTTGTGCTCCCACATTGTGAAAATTCTATCCTGAAGATCCCAGATCTCACCTGATCTGAATGCCAGTTGAAACCATGGATCATATTTCCTTAAAGCATCTGACTTTCTATTCTCATCCAATGCAATTCCAACCTCAATAAGGCATTGCTTTCGTAGATTGGGATGTATTCTCCCAGCTTCCTTCACAAGACAATCTTCGTATTCATGGTGGAAGAACCGAATTCTCTCTATGGAGGACATTTTTTGCCTGTAGTCATTGTCGTTGTTGTGATCCCAAGCAAGAAGCTTGGCTTCCTCAGTTGAAAGACGAGCATATATCTTACACTCTGCATACCTAAAGAAAAATGTAGTAGGGTGCTCCTTCACTAACTGTCTACGAGCCTCTGCAGAGTGTGAACCTCCAATCACATAATAAGTGTAATCCTCAAACAAACCCTCATTGAAATCCTCCACACAGCTGCACTCATTCGGATCCACCATGACAAGGAATGGCACAACAGTAGCATGAGGATTTATTTTCATTTTCTTCTTAAGATTCTGGACATGCAAATTATGTGGCTCCCTGATCTCAAGGGGCCTCCTCCCTGTGACTGGATCCACTGGTGGCCTGTGGATAATATTAATAGGCAGGTGGAACAACTGCCCCTTCTTCACAACTTTTCTTCTAGCTATGTCCTCCCTCATCTTATTCTGCTCAGTGCCAAGCACACCAGATGCAAGCTCTCCACCAGGTGCAACAATTATGTCCCCAGAGCTAGAGCTTGAGTCAGAAAAGTCCTCTTCTGCAATTATCTTCTTTTTCTTTTGGGGCTTTTTCTGCACACTCTGCTTACCCCTTGCCTTTACAGGGGTTGTCTTCTTGTGCTGTGTTGGCATGATATTGCCCTGTATCCATGGCATCAGGTCCTTGATGAAATTCACTGAGTCTCTGCATATTTGAGCTAGCTCTTCTGGAACACAGCACTCTGGGCACAAGAAATCCATCTTGCATATGACATTTCTTAATCCTTTCGATGTCTCCACCAAGAAAAGCAGGTTGTCAGAATCTTCATCTTCATAATCCAATTTGTAAACAAGTCCATACTGAAAACCTTGTGTTGTCGTGATCTTTCCTCTGCCATAGGCCCCTGCGAACACAAGGAGGACTGCATTCTTCTCTTCAACGTACTGAAGGCACCATTCGAGATTTGTCATGTCCCGAAGTGGACGATCTGTCCTCATGACCTCGGTCTCCCTAGACCTTTCCTTCATATTTGGATCCTCCACAGGAATTTTTATGCTACTCTGTCCACCTGAGGATATTCCTAGTGGGTTGCTGGCCTTCTCAGAGGATAATGGTGCAATAATTTTCTTTGGCTTTGCTTGGTGACCACCGCCTTTGTCACGTTGCTGGTCAGCAGAGCCCATGGTGACTCTGAGCTTCTTGATGGGCCTTTCATCCTTGTACTCCGCATCCCTGAAGGCAATTGGAAATATCAGATCAAACGTAAATGTGGTTTCAAAGGCCCAAGTCCATGCAAGGCATCGATTTTGAGCTTCAGGTCGATGCCAGGCATCGATGTTTAAGTGCATGTCGATGCCAGGCATCGACTTTGTGTGCAAGTCGATGCCAGGCATCGACTTGAGGGTGAAAGTCGATGCCAGGCATCGAGTTGGGGGTGCAAGAGTCGATGCTTGGCATCCACTTTTGGGCCCAAGTCGATGCCTGGCATCGACTTTTGGGCCAAGTCGATGCCTGGCATCGACTTTTACCCTCAAGTCGATGCCTTGCATCGACTTGCACACAAAGTCGATGCCTGGCATTGACTTGGGCACAAAAGTCGATGCCAAGCATCGACCTGGGCCCAAAAGCCGATGCCAAGCATCGACTTTGCACCCAAGAGTCGATGCCTGGCATCGACTTTTCAGTGCATGTTGATGCCGGCAAGTCGATGCTTGGCATCGTTTTTTGGGCCCAAGTCGATGCCTGGCATCGAGTTGGGGCTGCAAGTCGATGCCAGGCATCGACTTGCACCGACAAGTCGATGCCTGGCATCGACTTGCACCTGCAAGTCGATGCCTGGCATCGACTTGCACCTGCAAGTCGATGCCAGGCATCGACTTGGGGCTGCAAGTCGATGCCAGGCATCGACTTGCACCCACGAGTCGATGCCTGGCATCGACTTGCTCCTGCAAGTCGATGCCTGGCATCGACTTGCAATCCTAAGTCGATGCCTGGCATCGACTTACACCTTAAAGTCGATGCCAAGCATCGACCTGTACATGCTTTGGATCCATATTTCTAGAGGTAAGAAAAATAAATACCTAGAAATCAGATATTTACACAGACATACAGAGGGAATCTTTTTGGAATCTTTATTCATGTTATGATTTTGTCTACCTCTTGGTACTTTTGCCAACATTCTTCTTCTCCATCAGACTTGGCTTGCTGGTATGCTGACCTCTGTGCTCCATGGCTGTCTGTGCTCTGCTGCTCTCTCTTGCTCGTGGATTTTGAAAATGCGAATGATCTCCTCCTCTGGTATTTATAGGCAATTGGGTAACTTGAACCAGAAACTAACTAGATCTAACTGAATGAGTCCACTTGCTAACTAAATCTGTCATTTTATCTAACCAGGGAATAGCACCCACACAAATAGGCTGTTTCAGAGCCACTTTAATGAAATATTCATAGACCCTTGCAACTATTTATATACATTTGCATAGAAATTACATTTCAATGGCAAGAGTATGGTATGTCCATGAGGATGTCTAAACTCATGTAGAGATTTGTTTCTAAGAATCTCTTTCTTGGGAGAAAATCAAGTCAAAGTTGTGTTAAATGTGGGAGACTAATGACATCTTTATAGTATTACCCTCCACACTTTAGTTCATATTCACATTTATCTTGTAACTCACTGTTGAAATGGAAAATCACTATGAATAAACATTCTAGTACAGAACCTTGCAACTATTTATATACATTTGCATGGAAATTAAACTTCAATGGCAACAGTATGGTATGTACATGAGGATTTCTAATCTCATGTATATGTTTTTTCTTAGAGTCTGTTGCTTGGGAGAAAATTAGGTCTAAGTTGTGAGATTAATGACATCTTTATAGTGTTATCCTCCACACTTTAGTTCATATTCACATTTATCTTGTAACACATTGTTGAAATGGAAAATCAATGTATGAATATACTTTCTGTGTGCCTCTTTTACACATAATTCTTTTTCAATATACTTTCATCTACCTCTTTGATATCTAGCCAAGACCACAATAAAACCTAATCCTTGAAATCTTAACCAAATGTAAAATTTCTTCTTGTATAGTGTTCAATGGCATAGCATATTCCAGTTGGAACTCAACTTGGATATATTCCAGTTGTAAAATTTCTTCTTGTAAAATTTCTCCAAACAATTTTATTATATATTCCTGTTGGAACTCAACTTGGATATATTTTGATTCATTCACAATGCTTAGACTGAATGACTCATATGTAGTTAGAAATCAACTGTGTTTCTCATTTGAATCAAAAGTGAATCAAATCTTTGGTTCCCTTATTAGTGTATATTTGAGTAATTAAGTGATTTGATGTAATTTGATGTTTTATGTTATTTAATGTACTTTAATAAGCTTTTGATTTCATATCTTCTTGATGTGACATTTGATGTGATATCTTCACTTGATCTCGGATTTCTACTTATTTAAAAAGGTCATTCATCTTCAGTCTTCTGTGAACTCAGTGAAGATGAGCTCAATCTTTTCAGTGGATGCTTGGGCATCAGCTTCCTCTGCTCATATTGATTCATTGTTCTCAGTTGAACCTTTCCAGAGAAGTGATGATCCCTATGATTTAGAACGTGCTGATGATTCCATGTTTTCTGTTGAGTCATTTAAGTTATCCAATTCACAGTGCAATGCTGCTCAACCAAATGCACCTCTTGATCTCCCATCTGATCCAACCATTGATCTCCCTTCTGACTCAAGTGCATGTGGAGCAACGAAAAAGCAAAGCAAGCTCAATCTACGATTTAAAAGAAGGTCTCGTGAAGTAAGTCGAAAAAGATTTAAATTTCTTACTTCAGATAGACAGATTGCATTGGATATTGTGAAGCATTGTTGTGGTTTGAAATGCTTGTATAATTTAGGGATGAAGAAACTAAAGCACATAAGAGAAAAATTCCTCCATTTAGATAGTGAAAGGCAAGATATATACCTTGTTTCTTGCATGCAAATGATTGAGGATAACATGTCAGTAACGCGTGTTGGTTTTGAATATTTCTTTACTCAAGGGATGCCATGCTGTAGGGCTGCATTTAAAATTGCAATGGGTGTAGGAAATTTTAGAATACATAGGGTTCAACAAGGGTTTTTGAATGGGGATCTCATTTTGGATACGTTCCATGTTGGGACCAAAGGATCTGTTGGATGTCATGCAATGAATTGGATGATGAACTATTTTAGCTTGCATTGTGAAGTTATGCCTACAACTGGAAGGTTGCACTTGTCAGATAACTTTACTCGTCGAGAGGTATTTCAAATATATAGAGAAGACATGGAAAATAGAAATGAGAAGTATGTGTTGTATCGTCACTTTACTCAATTATGGAAGGAAGAGTTTAACAATGTTTCTATTCCTCGTAAAGTTAGAATGGGTGAATGTTCAGTTTGCGCCACTTTGAAAAACATGGCAAAAGGGGCTACAACACCACAGGAAAAGCATAATTTTAAAAACCTTCTTAACAACCATCGTGACAGTCAAGCATTATAGAGAAAGAAAGCAATTCATCATCGAAGTAAGGCACTCAGAAATCCGGAGCGTTATATGTGTTTGTTGATCGATGGTATGGATCAAAAAAAAACTTGTTTGCCACATTTTTATCGCATCCCTAAGGACATTGGAGATGAAGTCCTTGTGCAAATGCATTTGGTTGGCGCTTTGGTATACAATGGAACTGTAATGTCCAAGGTTTTCTTCACATATCCGAATGTGCATAATGATCCAAACCTTACAGTTACTGTCATTCATCGTGTTTTGCAATCATGGAAGGGTCTTTTGCCACCAACTCTATATTTGCAACTAGATAATACTCCAAGAGAGAATAAAAATTCTACAGTCTTTGGATATTTAAGCATGCTTGTTGAAAAACAGGTATTTCAGAAGGTTAAGGTAAATTTTCTTCTGGTTGGCCACACTCATGATCACATTGATCAAATGTTCAGTACTTTCTCTAAGAAGTTGGCACGTAACAATGCTTTTACTCTTCCGATTTTATCTGAGCTGATTTCAGAAGCATATACTCCAAAACCAGAAGTTCAACACCTCACACAGATTTATGACTTTAAGCACTTTTGCTCAATGGGCCTTGATAACAGTGCTAAGGTTTTGGCTCCATTGCACAATATTAG
>CM035423.1:182620603-182625603 GCA_020310875.1 Ceratopteris richardii | reverse complement strand
TTATGAATAGAGAAGTGTCTGCTTTACTCATCACAAATCCTTGGTCTTGGAGGTAGGTTGTCAACCTGTAATTCCATGCTCTAGGTGCCTGCTTCAAACCATATAGAGCCTTCTTCAATTTACAAACATAATTTACCTTCTTGGGATCTTCATAGCCAAGTGATTGTGACATGTAGACTTCTTCAGATATCCATCCATTCAAGAAAGCATTCTTGACATCTAATTGGTACATGTTCCAATTCTTGGATGCAGCTACACTCACCAATATTCTGATAGTTGGCATCTTAGCCACAGGAGAAAATGTCTCCTCATAATCAATGCCTTGGGTTTGTGCAAAACCCTTGGCTACCAACCTAGCTTTGTACCTGTTGATTGTTCCATCTGAATTTCTCTTTAGCTTGTAGATCCATCTGGATCCTATCACCTTCATAGAGTCCTTCTTGGGTACCAAGTCCCAAGTATCACTCTCCTTGAGAGCTTCCATTTCTTCATCCATAGCTCCTTTCCATTTTGGTTTGGTGATTGCTTCTTCATAGGTACCTGGTTCTTCATTCAACAAATCCTTTGCAAGATATATAGAATGTTTAGTTACAAGTGATGTGTCATACCCAAATCTGATTGGTCTTTTGCTTTCTCTCTGAGATCTTCTAATTGCTTGAGTTGAGGATTCTGGTATATCCTCTAGCTTTTTCATCTTCATCTTTCCTTTGGACTTCCAAGCCTTGAATTCCTCAAGGTTAATTGTATCATCATCATCTGAGCTTGATTCATCTTTCTGGATTGGTTCCTCCTTGGTGAGCTTTGGGAAATCTTCTTCCATATCATAGGGTAGACTAACCTTCCTGCATTCATTCTCATACCAAGAGTCATTTTCATCAAAGATGACATCTCTGCTTACCTTGAAGCCTTTGTTTGTTGGGTTGTAGAATCTGTATCCCTTTTGGTTCAAATCATAACCAATGAAGATACATTTTTCAGCTTTAGGGTCTAGCTTTCCCCTTACCTGTGAGGGAATATGCACATATGCTATACAACCAAAGATTTTGCAATGATCCAGAGAAGGTCTCTTACCATGCCAAGCTTCATATGGTGTTATGCCATCAAGTGATTTGGATGGCAACCTGTTTATGAGATAGGTGGCAGTGGATACACCTTCTACCCAAAGATAATTTGGCAATTTCTTTTCATTCAGCATAGACCTAGCTGTTTCTACAATGAGTCTATTCCTTCTTTCAGCTACCCCATTTTGCTCAGGTGAGTACCTTGTAGTTATCTCCCTTTTGATGCCTCTTTCCTGCAAGAAATCTTCAAACTCATTGGAGAAATACTCTCCTCCACCATCTGACCTTAACCTCTTCAAGCTTCTTCCTGTTTGATTTTCAATAAGTGCAAGATACCTCTTGAAACAATTAAACACTTCATCTTTATGCTTCATAAAGTATAAAATTGTCCACCTGCTATAGTCATCAATAAAGGACACATAATACCTTGAACCTGAAATGGAAGGGTCCTTGCTAGGTCCCCAAACATCTGTGTGCACCAAGTCTAGGTAGTCTTTATGCATGAAACCTTTCCTTGAATAGGGCAACCTTTGAGACTTACCAAACTGACATGCTCCACACTTGTAAATCATGTGTTGCTTGGATACATTAGGTATCCCAAGCACACATTGATCCCTGCACATTTGCTTTAGGGTTCTTTCACCTATGTGCCCTAACCTCTTGTGCCATATTTCTAACTCTGAAAGTGTTTGATCCTTGTAATTATATAGAGCAATGTTCTTGGTGTCTTCTAGCTCAAAAGTAAACAATCTACCTGATTTTTCTCCCTTGGCTATCCTTCTGAATCCATGTCTTGGGTCCTTCACATATGCTCCATGTTGTGTGAATCTGACCTGCAAACCTTTCTCCACAATCTGACCAACACTCATTAGATTCTTGGTGATGGTTGGTACATAGAGTACCCTGCTCAATAGGTTCTGGTTACCATCACATGTCTTCACATTTCCAATCTTAACAACAGAGTGTTTAGTATCATCACCTGTTTGTACCTGATGTGTGCCCTTGGGTTCTTCCAAATCAGAGAGTAGTGCCACATTGCCAGCTACATGGTTAGAACATCCTGAGTCAATATAAAATAAATGATCATCATTTGTACCTGCCTTGGAGGTCATATTCATGATCAATAGGGAGTCATCTTGCTCCTCTGTGTCGTTGTTGTAATCCCTTCTATTTCTGAATCCACCTTGGTAGTTACCATTGTGGTTGTGATTGTAATTGTTGTTGTATTGATTGTTGTATCCATTGTAGCCTTGGTGTTGGTTGAATCTGCCTCTCCCTTGAGAGTATCCACCTCTTTGATAGCCTCTTCCTCTCTGATTCTTGTAGTTCTTGTAGCATTCATTTGTGGTATGATTGGACAATCCACAAATGTTGCATGGTGATGAGTTGTAGGGTCTCCCCCTACCTGACTTACCTCCTCTGCCCCTGCCTCTTGATGATCTACCTCTCCCTGCATAATTAGCTTGGGAGGTAGAGCCTTCTTCATCCTGTTTCTTCCCTTTACCTTTATCCTTAACTTTCTTATCAGTATAGAGAGCAGAGGGGTTGTTACCTTTTGATTGATCTCCTGCCTTTGTAAAATTTGCTTCATGTGTGAATAGTTGGCCCATAAGTGTTGTGAGATCTGGGGTATGCATGTCCATATAGAGGTCCATTGCAGTGGTGAAACTTTCCCACTTATCATCTGCCTTGAGTCCATTTGTTACTTGCCTGACTATTTGCTCCTCTTCAATTTCCTCTCCAATGCTTGCTAATTGGTCTGCCACATCTTTAATCTTTGTCACATACTCTGAGACTGATTGCTTGGGCTGCTTCCTAAGGGTTGTAAATTCAATCCACAGTTGATTCTTCCTGGCCCTTGTGTTGGAAGAAAAATATGTTGACAGAGTTTCCCAAGTCTCTTGGGGAGTCTTACAGTTCCTTATATGAGGTAAAAGGAAATCAGATATAGAGTTAAGAAGGTAAGACCTTGCCAAAGCATCCTTTGCACACCATTGGTTGAGTCTCTCTTGTTCATCCTTGGTGGGTAGTCCTCTAGCTTTGAATGAGGGCAATTCCTCATCTCCTGATATGTATCCAAATAAGCTTCTTCCTTGTAGATAGGTCTTCATCCTTAGAGACCAAGCTTGGTAGTTGTTCCTGTCCAATTTGTCAATGAATGAAGGAAAACCATCTCCTATGTTTACCTTATTTGCTCTGGTACCACTGTTGGGAGTGATGGTTGGATGCACTCAAGAGATTGAGTTGAAGCTGCTAGACCTGCTTTGCTTCAGCCCTCCTTTGCTTCAGCCCTCCTTTGCTTCAGATATGCTTAGTAGACTCCTTAAGCTTCCAAATGATACCAAAATATGCTATATGTACTTTGGAAGAGGTTTGAGTAATGACTTGATCAAAACAGATAAGTTTGTAAATCACAAAGCTCAAAACTTTCTAATTTTGTCTTGATACCTTCCCAGTCTTTCACTCAGTATGACCAGTGTAGTTACAATTGGCAAAATTCCTTCTAGAGATATTCTATTAGCTTAGTAAGCTACCATTTGCAAGTGGAATGAGATAAAATGATAGACTATACTCAGAGAAATCACTTTAGCAAAGTTAGGAACACTCTCGACTTTTTAGGAGCTCTGCAGAAAATTACCAGAGACCAGTTCGATGGCGATTTCTCCAAAATGGCTGAACCGATTGACTTCAAACTTTGTACGTGTATAGAAGACTTTGAGTTGAATGCTTGGGAGGTAGAGCCTTCTTCATCCTGTTTCTTCCCTTTACCTTTATCCTTAACTTTCTTATCAGTATAGAGAGCAGAGGGGTTGTTACCTTTTGATTGATCTCCTGCCTTTGTAAAATTTGCTTCATGTGTGAATAGTTGGCCCATAAGTGTTGTGAGATCTGGGGTATGCATGTCCATATAGAGGTCCATTGCAGTGGTGAAACTTTCCCACTTATCATCTGCCTTGAGTCCATTTGTTACTTGCCTGACTATTTGCTCCTCTTCAATTTCCTCTCCAATGCTTGCTAATTGGTCTGCCACATCTTTAATCTTTGTCACATACTCTGAGACTGATTGCTTGGGCTGCTTCCTAAGCGTTGTAAATTCAATCCACAGTTGATTCTTCCTGGCCCTTGTGTTGGAAGAAAAATATGTTGACAGAGTTTCCCAAGTCTCTTGGGGAGTCTTACAGTTCCTTATATGAGGTAAAAGGAAATCAGATATAGAGTTAAGAAGGTAAGACCTTGCCAAAGCATCCTTTGCACACCATTGGTTGAGTCTCTCTTGTTCATCCTTGGTGGGTAGTCCTCTAGCTTTGAATGAGGGCAATTCCTCATCTCCTGATATGTATCCAAATAAGCTTCTTTCTTGTAGATAGGTCTTCATCCTTAGAGACCAAGCTTGGTAGTTGTTCCTGTCCAATTTGTCAATGAATGAAGGAAAACCATCTCCCATGTTTACCTTATTTGCTCTGGTACCACTGTTGGGAGTGATGGTTGGATGCACTCAAGAGATTGAGTTGAAGCTGCTAGACCTGCTTTGCTTCATCCCTCCTTTGCTTCAGATATGCTTAGTAGACTCCTTAAGCTTCCAAATGATACCAAAATATGCTATATGTACTTTGGAAGAGGTTTGAGTAATGACTTGATCAAAACAGATAAGTTTGTAAATCACAAAGCTCAAAACTTTCTAATTTTGTCTTGATACCTTCCCAGTCTTTCACTCAGTATGACCAGTGTAGTTACAATTGGCAAAATTCCTTCTAGAGATATTCTATTAGCTTAGTAAGCTACCATTTGCAAGTGGAATGAGATAAAATGATAGACTATACTCAGAGAAATCACTTTAGCAAAGTTAGGAACACTCCCGACTTTTTAGGAGCTCTGCAGAAAATTACCAGAGACCAGTTCGATGGCGATTTCTCCAAAATGGCTGAACCAATTGACTTC
>CM035423.1:182613103-182615603 GCA_020310875.1 Ceratopteris richardii | reverse complement strand
CCAAATCACTTCCTTTGCAGCTTCAACTACGCCTTTGTACTCAGCTTCGGTAGAAGACAAAGCAACTGTATGTTGCTTCTTGGAACACCATGAGATTAGCTTATCTCCCACATAACACATGTATCCATAGGTTGACCTTCTGTCATCTGGATTACCTGCCCAATCTGCATCACTGTATATTTTGATATTTGTATCTGATGTAAAACCATAATACAAACCTTCTTTGAGTGTACCCTTAATGTACCTCAACACCCTTTGTCCTGCAATCCAGTGTTCTTTCTTTGGACAGTGCATAAATTGAGACAATACTCCTACTGCATATGATAAATCAGGTCTGGTTAAAGTAGCATAGATAAGACTACCAACCAAACTCTGATATTGTCTCACATCCTTGAATTCTTCACCTCCAAACTTACTCAGTTTGTGATTCACCTCCATTGGAGTAGGTGCTATCCGGCAATCATTCATTTTAAACTTGATTAACAAGTTCTTCAAATATCTTTCTTGGGTCACGAATACTCCATGCTGAGTATATGTGATCTCCATACCCAAGAAGTAAGACAAGTCTCCCAAGTCACTTATCTTGAACTCCTTTTCCATTTGCTTCTTGAGTCTCTGTATACCTGACTCATCTGTTCCTGTAAGGATTATATCATCAACATATATGCACATGTATATGAAACCATTATCACTTGCTTTTATAAGCAGACTACTATCTGCTTCAGACACCTGAAAACCAAGTTCTTTCAAGAACTTTACAAGTCTATAATTCCACGCTCTTGGTGCTTGCTTCA
This sequence comes from Ceratopteris richardii, assembly GCA_020310875.1. Taxonomy (NCBI): domain Eukaryota; kingdom Viridiplantae; phylum Streptophyta; class Polypodiopsida; order Polypodiales; family Pteridaceae; genus Ceratopteris; species Ceratopteris richardii. Next base: position 182,614,809 of record CM035423.1, on the reverse strand, counting down.
AGCCATACAAAGCTCTCTTGAGCTTGCACACATGTTCTGGATACCTTTTATCTCTGAACCCTTGAGGTTGCTCCATGAACACATCATCTGAAATATAACCATTCAGAAAAGCATTTTTCACATCTAACTGACATAACTTCCAACCTTTACTCGCAGCAACAGCTATGAGCGTTCTGATAGTTGTCATCTTTGCTACTGGACTATAAGTCTCATCATAATCAACTCCATAAGTTTGAGCAAACCCTTTGACAACAAGTCTAGCTTTGTATCTAGACACACTTCCATCTGCAAATCTTTTGGTCTTGTAGACCCACTTACATCCAATAATCTTCTGGCTATTTGGTTTAGGAACTAAATCCCATGTTTGATTTTCTACCAATGCATCATGTTCTTCCTGCATAGCTTTTTCCCATTTTTCCTTACCTTTTGCCTCTTCATATGTAGAAGGGTCTTCATCTGCTTTCACTATGTAAGCATAATCTTTCGTAGCCAAAAATGAAGTATCATAACTGTACCTTGTAGGTTGCCATCTATTTCTTGATGACCTTCTGAGTTCTCCAGTCCTTGAGGTTTCTGGTTCTTCATACTCAGGATCAAATCTTGGCCTTTCTTCAACTTCTTCCTGCACTTCATAATTTTCTTCTTCATCAATTATTTGAACTTTTGATTTACCTTTCTTCTGACTCACTTCTTCTTCATTACCTGTATTGTTATTAACTGTTCCTGTATACCAAGAACTTTGCTCATCAAACGTAACATCTTTCGATACCAGAAAATGTTTTGTGGATGGATTCCACAACCTGTATCCCATCTGTCTGTCATCATAACCAATAAAAACATATTTTTCAGCTTTAGGTTCCAATTTGTGTCTTATTTGTGATGGCACATATGCATATGCCACACATCCAAATACTCTGCAATGATCCAGGGTAGGTCTTTTACCCCACCAAGCTTCATATGGTGTCATACCTTGCAGGGCTTTGCATGGTAACCTATTGACCAAATTAGTAGCTGTATTTACAGCTTCAGCCCACAAATAATTAGGGCAATTTTTCTCATTCATCATAGATCTTGCAAACTCAACAAGAGTCCTATTCCTTCTTTCTGCTACACCATTTTGTTGAGGAGAGTACCTGCAAGTAACTTCCCTTTTTATACCTGCATTCCATAAGTAGTCATTGAATTCGTTGGAGAAATACTCTCCCCCTCCATCTGATCTTAGTCTCTTCAACTTATGACCTGTAGTTCTTTCTGCATACGCATGATAATGTTTGAATGTATTGAATACCTCTGACTTATCCTTGATCACATAGATAGTGATCCATCTAGTAGCATCATCAACATAAATCACATAATATCTTGATCCATTTATACTGAAATCCTTTGATGGTCCCCACACATCTGTGTGTACCAACTCAAGCTTCTCTGAGTGCATAAAACCATGCTTGGAATAAGAATTCTTATGAGCCTTACCAAATTGACATGCCTCACATTTGTATGTCATATGTTGACCTGCAACATTAGGCAATCCAAGCACTGAACCATTGTTAACCATATCTTTAATACCTCTTTCATTGAAATGTCCAAGCCTCTTGTGCCAAAGATCTAACTCAGAAATTTTTTGTCCTTCATATGTAAACATGGCCTGACCAATGTTACCTTGAATCTTCAGTGTAAACAGCCTTCCTTCTTTTTTTCCTGAAACA
>CM035423.1:182570603-182603103 GCA_020310875.1 Ceratopteris richardii | reverse complement strand
ATTTTACGGTATTTCTACAAGTTAGATCTCATTGTATAGTGTAAAGTTTTTCATGAGAGAGGGCTTACCTTGAAGCTAGTAGTCTCAACTACAAACTGATCAAAGAGTTTTGTAAAACGGGACATGTATACATAGTACTAAGTCTGACCGTAAAGGCATCCAGAACTGGTGAAGGTTTTTCTTTAAAACTTCAAATAAAGTTCATTCACTAAAGAAAGCTCAGGTATTACTTCCTTACTTCATCTACAATCATTTGGAGTAACTACAATCAGAATTGCAGTTTATTCAGGTAACATTCTAGTGCAATTACGGTGACAGTCCGGTAACAGTCCGCTAACAGTCCGGTAACAGTTCGGTGAAGTTCCGATGATATTTCGACTGAAGTAAACTAGATCACAATTGAAGCCTGTAGAAAGGCAAAGGTTTTTGTAAAGTGAATTTTTGGAGTTCACTAAATACAATTATAAAGTTTTCAGTTTTCAGAAGGTTGCTGAGCTATTGATGATTATAGAGATGATCTAACATCACTTTAGCTTAGTTCTTGTGGCGTGGCAAATTCTGCAGCTTAGTGTCAAGATTTTGCTGCGTCAACAAGTGGTATCAGACCAGAAAGGTCCTCAAGAGTAAACGGAAGTTAAGACACAAGAGAATTTAAAGAATTCTTCACAAGAAAGGTGAAGGCTGAGGTGATCAACAACAAACAGAATCAGAGAAGCATTCCGAAGTCATTCTCAAGGGTAAAGATTTACAAAAGGTAAAATTCTTTAATGTTATACTCACCAGCAGTAACAGAAACAAGAAGATTATGGCAGATCATATTTCTATTGACAAATTGGACAGAGATAACTATCCCGCATGGGTAATGTGAATGGAAGCCTTACTTATGAGTAAGACTTAATAATATATGTGACAGGAGAAGAAAAGACGCCTACTTTTGGAGACGACAGTCAACCAAAGAAAGAAGAATTAGAAGCCTTGAAGCTGTGGCAAAAGAAAGATGCAACGGCAAGAGCTTATATCTACAATACCATTACAGATAATCTATTACCACATATTAGAGGTGTGGAGAAAGTGGAAGACATATGGAGTGCACTGGAAGATCATTTCCAAAACACTACCAAAGCTAGGAAAGCTAGCTTATGGTCAGAGTTTACAACGTTCAAGAAAAAGCAAAGTCAAAGCATTAGTGATTATGTCACTAAGATGAAGGACTTGGCAGACAGTCTTGGATCTATTGGCGAAGATATCGAAGATCACAGGTTAATAGCACAAGTGCTTGCAGGATTGAGAGGAGATGAAAGGTGGAAACCTTTCGTACTCTCAACTAAACTTTCATTAAATCATTTTGTACCAGATTTAAATCACTTGCTTGGACTAATGCTAACATTTGAGCAAGATTTGAAGACAGATGGAGATAAAGGACATAGTTCTGCTATGTACACAAAGAGTAAGAATAAAGGTGATAAAGGAAAAGAAAAAGATGAGGAAGAGATGACTACTCAAGCAAATTATGCAAGAGGAAGAGGTAATGTCAGAAGTAAAAATAGAGGTAATACAAAGGGAAGAGGTAATCAGAATAACAACAAGAAGTCTTGTTGGATCTATGGATTAAGCAATCATTTGGCCCATGAATGTTGGCATAATTCTCAAGGATCAAGTTAGAATCAGAATAACAATAGCAGAGGTAGAAGCGGAAGATATCAAAGAGGTAGACAAAGCCAAAGAGGCAGATATGGTAGAGGTGGAGCAGAAAGTTGGGGACATAATCAGTCTTATAACACTACCTACTACAATTATGCAAATGATACATAGAATGATAATCATACGAGGTTGATGATGAATTCGATAAGCGTGTCAGAGAATGAAGACCTCAAGGTATTCTATATTGACTCTGTTGTTCAAATCATTTGTCAAGAAATATAATTGTTATCAGAATTGGAAGGAGGTATTTCAAATCATACAATACAAACAGGTGATAACACAAAACATAACGTATGGTCAATTGGAAAAGTAAAGTGTAAGAATGGAGCTGACATACTAACAAATGTTTTGTATGTTCCAACAATCCTAAAGAATCTGATCAGTGTGGGACAGATAGTAGAAAAAGCTTCTCAAGTCAGGTTTACAAATGAAGGAGTATTTGTCGAAGATCCAGAGAATGGATACAATCAAACTGTCTATGGTAAAAAGGAAGGTAGACTTTTTACTCTTAAAGTACAAGGGAATATTGGTCAAGCTTTGATCACACATGGTGATAAAGCATTTACAAAATTAGATCTCTGGCATAAGAGGTTAGGATACTTTAATGAACCATGTTCTTGTGAAGTGTACTCTCACTGCCATTACTCTCAGTTTTCTCAGTCAGATTGCAGAGATGGTTTCTCTGAGCTTGGTGCATCCTTTTCAGTGATTTAACTTGGTAAAGTTAGCTCTATAAGTCTAATATATGATCACAAATTTTCATGTCATTTGGATGTTGCAACCTTCAGTTATGTTCATTTGAAGTCAACAGGGTCTGTTCATCTTCACTTCTCTGTCAGGTACCCGACTTTTGTACTCATCTTGTCAGAGCCATTTCTCAGTGGTTACTTATTCAAATTCAATGCTTTAAAGCTTGTTGGATTCCGCTAACTGTCTAGTATAACATACACATTTTCATAATCATTGGATTCCTACATTTTGAGTTTGTTTATTTTTCTGCTCACTGGTCTCAAACTATAGCAGCCCGTGAAAATCGGGATGATGTCATCACTTGCTAAACATCATTCTTAGTGTGTGGTTCATTATTTTTTATGAGATTACTCTTGAAAGTTATCTCTTTAAGCTGTCTAGACTTCCCCAAGAGGAATTAAGTTAATTGCTGCTGTGCTCAGAGAATTATGCAAAACACTGGACAGGTGTATGTACCAAGAATAGCAAGTTCTCACCTCTGAGCTAACTCCAACTTATCTGTTTTGATCTATCTTTTTGAGAGTGATCTTCCAAGGTACATAGGGTGTCTAATACATCCATTGAAAAGCTAAAAGAGCCCACCATATACTCCTGGAGTTCATTTGGCTGGTGTAGATCAAGGATTTTGCAACACCTCTTCATCTTCAAGCACATACCTATCCATCTCTTCATAGTGGTATCAGAGCAAGGTTGGACAACATGGCAGATGGATTTCCTTCATCAATTGACAAATTGGATAGAGGTAACTACTCAGCTTGGTCATTAAGAATGGAAGCTTATCTCCAAGTTAGAAGTTTATATGGTTATGTGGCTGGAGATGAAATTATGCCAAGTTTCAGGAACAAAAGTCAACCAACACAAGAAGAGCAAGAAAGATTGAGCACATGGTGCTCAAGGGATGCACTTGCAAGGTCTTATCTCCTCAACTCTATCTCAATTTTTTTGTTGCCTCACATTAGAAGTTGTAAGACATCTCAAGAATTGTGGGATGCACTTGAAGCCTTCTTCTCTTCAAGTACCAAAGCTAGGAAGCATCAACTATGGCTGTATTTTCACAACTCTCAAGAAGGCTCCCAAACAAAATGTGACTGATTTTGTCACAAAGCTCAAGGACATAGCAGATCAGTTGGGAAGCATTGGAGAGGTAATAGATGAAGAGAAAATTGTAAGGCAGGTCATCAATGGCTTGAAGGCAGATGACAAGTGGGAAGCATTCACCACAGCTATGGATTTCTACATGGACATGCATGTACCTGATTTCAATACACTCATTGGACAACTACTTACTCAAGAGGCAAAGCTTATAAAAAATGGAGAAAGCTCTAAAGGTAATCAATCTTCAGCTTTATACACTGATAAAAGCAAGTCCAAAGATAACAAAGGAAAGGCAAAGAAAGTGGATGATGAAGCAGGTACACATCAAGCTAACTATGCAGGTAGAGGAAGACATGGCAGAGGTAGAGGAAGAGGAGGTAGACAAGGCAGGGGGAGATCCCAAGACTCCAACCCATGTTCTATTTGTGGACTTACTAATCATATAACTGAAAATTGTTTTAGGAATTCCACGAATCAAAGAGGAGAGGATACAATAGAGGAAGTTATGGCTACTCAAGAGGAAGGTTCAACAACTACCATGGTAATTACAACAACTACAATCATTCAAACTATCAAGGAGGCTACAAAGGAAGGAGAGACTACAATAACTACACAGAAGACTCAAACAAAGAGGATTCATTATTGATCATGAACATGGCTATGCCAGAAGGTAAATCTGATGAGCATGTTTTCTACATAGATTCAGGTTGTTCAAATCATGTGGCAGGAAATGTGGCACTCCTATCAGATTTAGAAGATCCAAGGAATAAGCATGAGGTACAAATAGGAGATGATACAAAACATCCTGTGGAGAAAATAGGCAATGTCAAAGCACCTGATGGAAACATCAACCTACTCATTAAGGTACTCTATGTCCCTATCATTACAAAGAATTTGATAAGTGTTGGGCAGATAGTAGAGAAAGGGTTGCAAGTCAGGTTCACAAAAGCAGGAGCATTTGTTGAAGATCCAAGTCAAGGATTCAGAAAAATTACAAAAGGTGAAAAGACACGTAGATTGTTCACATTTGAATTACAAGACACTAGAAACATTGCTCTCTTTAATTATGGTAGTCAGTCACTCACAGAACTGGAAGTATGGCACAAAAGGTTAGCACATATTGGTGAAAGGTCATTAAAGCAAATTTGAGGGACCAAAGTGTACTTGGACTCCCTAATTTGTCAAAACAACATATGATTTATAAGTGTAGTGCATGTCAATTTGGAAAGTCTCACAGGTTACCACTCATGAAGAAAGTTTATATGCATGGAGATCTCTTGGAGTTGGTTCATACAGATGTATGGGGAACTAGCAAGGAAGCTTCAATATCTGGATCAAGGTATTATGTCTCCTTTAATGATGATTGCAGCAGGTGGACTATCCTATTCTTTATGAAACACAAAGATGAAGTTTTTTCATGTTTCAAAAGATATTTGGCTCTTGTGGAGAATCAAACACGTAAATCACTAAAAAGACTAAGGTCAAATGGAGGGCGAGAATACTTCTCCCATGATTTTGATTCTTTTCTTCAAAAAAGATGAATCAAAAGAGAGGTAACTACAAGGTACACTCCTGAGCAAAATGGAGTGGCAGAAAGGAGGAATAGGACAATTGTTGAAGCTGCAAGGTCTATGTTAAATGAAAAGCATTTACCTAATTACTTATGGGCTGAGGCTATATCTACAGCCACTTACCTGATTAACAGGTTGCCTTCAAAATCCCTTGATGGGATGACTCCATATGAGGCTTGGAATGGAAGAAGACCAAGTTTAGATCATTGTAAAATTTTTCGATGTATTGCTTTTGCTCATGTTCCTTCACAGGTTAGAGGCAAGATGGATCCAAAGGCAGAAAGGTGTGTATTTATTGGATATGACAACAAGCAAAAGGGCTACAGGTTATACAACCCTACCAACAAAGGATTCTTGGTAAGTAGAGATGTAGTTTTTGATGAGAACAATTCATGGTATGAAGATTCATGGAGGAAGGTCAATTTACCATATGATCTTGAAGAAGATTTCCCAAAACTTGGTAGAGAACAACCAAAGATTGAAGAACAAGACAGCTGAGAGGATGATGAAGAATCTCAGATGGAAACGATCAAAGCATGGAAGTCTAAAGGTAAAGCAAAATTGCAGGAACTTGGACATGAGGCAGAATCATCACATCATGGCCTAAGAAGATCTATGAGGGAAAAGAAAAAAGGTATGGGTTTGACACCTCGTTAGTAACTAAACATTCTATCTACATAGCACAGGACATAAACCAAGAGGAGCCATCATCCTTTGAAGAGGGATTAGGTGCCCAATACTTCATCCATGAAGGTAATAGGCTCAAGATGGGTGTATAAACTCAAGAAGAATTCTGATGGTTCCATTAACAGGTATAAGGCAAGGCTTTTAGCAAAAGGCTTTGCACAAACTCAGGGAATTGATTATGAGGAGACCTTCTCTCCTGTGGCAAAGATGCCTACGATTAGGGTTTTGCTTAGTATTGCCTCTTCCAAGAATTGGAAGATACTTCAACTAGATGTAAAGAATGTGTTTTTGAATGGTTGGATAACAGAAGAGGTATATATGGCACAACCACCTGGTTTTGAGAATCAAGTTTATCCTGATTATGTGTGTAAACTTAACAAAGCATTGTATGGTCTCAAGCAAGCTCCAAGAGCTTGGAATTTCACGCTAGTTTCATTCTTGCAGGACAAAGGCTTTCAACCAAGCAAGGCAGATCCTTCACTCTTTATTAAAAAGAGTAATTATGAGATCATCTACCTATGTGTATATGTAGATGATATTATATTGATAATAAATGATGCAGATGGTATGAAGAAGATCAAAGATCAGATGAGAGAAGAGTTCAAGATAAGTGATTTGGGTTCACTTACCTACTTCCTAGGTTTGGAAGTTGTCTACAAAAATCATGGTTTGTTTCTCACTCAAAGAAAGTACATTAAGGACATGTTGGAAAAATTCAAGATGCAAGATTGTAAGATTGCAGGTACTGCAATGGAGGTCAATCACAAATTGAGCTCACATGAAGGTGAACTCATAGAGGACATCACATCATATCAAAGTTTAGTGGGTAGTCTCAACTATGCCACATTGACAAGAGTAGATATATGTTACAGTGTGAGTGTGCTAAGTCAATTTATGCACACACCAAGGAAACCACATATGGATGCTGCCAAAAGGATTCTCAAGTATCTCAAAGGAACCATAAATGACGGACTTTATTATCCTTATGTATCTGATTTAGGTTTGAAGCTATTTTCTGATGCAGATTGTGCTGGCTCCAAAGAAGATAGAAGGAGCAATTCAGGTTATCTTACCTTTGCAGGTTCAAAGCTTATTTCATGCTCATCCAAGAAGCAACCCATAGTTGCTCTCTCTTCTACTGAAGCTGAATACAGAGGTCTTGCCATAGCTACACAAGAAGCTATGTGGATGAAGACATTATTCAAAGATCTTGGATTGGAGTTTGGAACTCCAACTATTTATGGTGACAATATGAGTTCTATTCATTTGGCTCCTAATCCTATTTTTCATGCAAGGACTAAACATATTGAAGTTCACTATCACTATGTAAGAGAGAAGGTTCTAAGCAAAGAGATTCAAATATCATATGTGTCCACTCATCAACAATGTGCAGATATTCTAACCAAAGCATTGGATGGTACAAAGCTTTGCAAATTCAAGGCTATGATTGGTTTACAGGTAATCTTGGAAGATTGAAGACCTCAAGCATACTTGGCTTGAGGGGGAGCTATTGGAGCAAGTCTATGACAAGCCTAAGTATTGGCGTGAGTCCCACAAAGTCATAGAAGAAGCCTTAAAATGAAGACTATGTAAAGTTCCCTTGTGACTACCTCTTGTAACTTTTGAAGAGTTTACTTAATGTAAAAGTGAGAGAATCTTAAATGGTTGAGTCCACTTGATCAAAAAGGGAAAGAGGAGCCACGAATTTGTGATTTGTGGTAGGTAGAGAATCAAATCAATCATTGATTGATTGGAGAGTGATTGAGGGAAGTTAGCCTCCCAAACTCAACTATAAAGAGATGGCAGTTTTAGTCGTGGTTAGAGAGACCTATGTGAAGACCTCCAAGAGCTGAGCTTTATGCCATATCAAGGTGTGATTACAAGGCACACATATGTATCAGTAAGTCATTGTATTGTATAAGCAATATACTTTCATTTTCATGATTATTTGAGTTCATATGTTCATGTTCTTGTGAAGTGTACTCTCACTGCCACTACTCTCAGTTTTCTCAGTCAGATTGCAGAGATGGTTTCTCTGAGCTTGGTGCATCATTTTCAGTGATTTAACTTGGTAAAGTTAGCTCTATAAGTCTAATATATGCTCACAAATTTTAATGTCATTTGGATGTTGCAATCTTCAGTTATGTGTATTTGAAGTCAATAGGGTCTGTTCATCTTCACTTCTCTCTCAGGTACCCGACTTTTGTACTCATCTTGTCAGAGCCATTTCTCAGTGGTTACTTATTTAAATTCAATGATTTAAAGCTTGTTGGATTCAAATTACTGTCTAGTATAACCATACACATTTTCATAATCATTGGATTCCTATATTTTGAGTTATGTTTATTTTTCTGCTCACTAGTCTCAAATTGTAGCAGCCCGTGAAAATCGGGATGATGTCATCACTTGCTAAACATCATTCTTAGTGTGTGGTTCATCATTTTTTATGAGATTACTCTTGAAAGTTAGCTCTTTAAGCTGTCTAGACTTCCCCAAGAGGAATTAAGTTAATTGCTGCTATGCTCAGAGAATTATGCAAAACACTGGACAGGTGTATGTACCAAGATTAGCAAGTTCTCACCTCTGAGCTAACTCCAACTTATCTGTTTTGATCTATCTTTTTGAGAGTGATCTTCCAAGGTACATAGGATGTCTAATACATCCATTGGCAAGCTAAAAGGGCCCACCATATACTCTTGGAGTTCATTTGGCTGGTGTAGATCAAGGATTTTGCAACACCTCTTCATCTTCAAGCACATACCTATCCATCTCTTCACAGTGGTATCAGAGCAAGGTTGGACAACATGGCAGATGGATTTCCTTCATCAATTGACAAATTGGATAGAGGTAACTACTCAGCTTGGTCATTAAGAATGGAAGCTTATCTCCAAGTTAGAAGTTTATATGGTTATGTGGCTGGAGATGAAATTATGCCAAGTTTCAGGAACAAAAGTCAACCAACACAAGAAGAGCAAGAAAGATTGAGCACCTGCTCCAAGGATGCACTTGCAAGGTCTTATCTCCTCAACTCTATCTCAGATTTTTTTCTGCCTCACATTAGAAGTTGTAAGACATCTCAAGAAGTGTGGATGCACTTGAAGCCTTCTTCTCTTCAAGTACCAAAGCTAGGAAGCATCAACTATGGCTGTATTTCACAACTCTCAAGAAGGCTCCCAAACAAAATGTGACTGATTTTGTCACAAATCTCAAGGACATAGCAGATCAGTTGGGAAGCATTGGAGAGGTAATAGATGAAGAGCAAATTGTAAGGTAGGTCATCAATGGCTTGAAGGCAGATGACAAGTTGGAAGCATTCACCACAGCTATGGATTTGTACATGGACATGCATGTACCTGATTTCAATACACTCATTGAACAACTACTTACTCAAGAGGCAAAGCTTATAAAAAATGGAGAAAGCTCTAAAGGTAATCAATCTTCAGCTTTATACACTGATAAAAGCAAGTCCAAAGATAAAAAAGGAAAGGCAAAGAAAGTGGATGATGAAGCAGGTACATATCAAGCTAAATATGCAGGTAGAGGAAGACATGGCAGAGGTAGAGGAAGAGGAGGTAGACAAGGCAGGGGGAGATCCCAAGACTCCAACCCATGTTCTATTTGTGGACTAACTAATCATACAACTGAAAATTGTTCTAGGAATTCCAGAAATCAAAGAGGAAGAGGATACAATAGAGGAAGTTATGGCTACTCAAGAGGAAGGTTCAACAACTACCATGGTAATTACAACAACTACAATCATTCAAACTATCAAGGAGGCTACAAAGGAAGGAGAGACTACAATAACTACACCAGAAGACTCAAACAAAGAGGATTCATTATTGATCATGAACATGGCTATGCCACAAGGTAAATCTGATGAGCATGTTTTCTACATAGATTCAGGTTGTTCAAATCATGTGGCAGGAAATGTGGCACTCCTATCAGATTTAGAAGATCCAAGGAATAAGCATGAGGTACAAACAGGAGATGGTACAAAACATCCTGTGGCGAAAATAGGCAATGTCAAAGCACCTGATGGAAACATCAACCTACTCAGTAAGGTACTCTATGTCCCTACCATTACAAAGAATTTGATAAGTGTTGGGCAGATAATCTAGAAAGGGTTGCGAGTCAGGTTCACAAAAGCAGGAGCATTTGTTGAAGATCCAAGTCAAGGATTCAAAAAAATTGCAAAAGGTGAAAAGACAGGTAGATTGTTCACATTTGAATTACAGGACACTAGAAACATTGCTCTCTTTAATTATGGTAGTCAGACACTCATAGAACTGGAAGTATGGCACAAAAGGTTAGCACATATTGGTGAAAGGTCATTAAAGCAAATTTGCAGGGACCAAAGTGTACTTGGACTCCCTAATTTGTCAAAACAACATATGATTTATAAGTGTAGTGCATGTCAATTTGGAAAGTCTCACAGGTTACCATTCATGAAGAAAGGTTATATGCATGGAGATCTCTTGGAGTTGGTTCATACAGATGTATGGGGACCTAGCAAGGAAGCTTCAATATCTGGATCAAGGTATTATGTCTCCTTTATTGATGATTGCAGCAGATGGACTATCCTATTCTTTATGAAACACAAAGATGAAGTTTTTTCATGTTTCAAAAGATATTCAGCTCTTGTGGAGAATCAAACAGGTAAATAACTAAAAAGACTAAGGTCAGATGGAGGGGGAGAATACTTCTCCCATGATTTTGATTCTTTTCTTCAAGAAAGAGGAATCAAAAGAGAGGTAACTACAAGGTACACTCCTGAGCAAAATGGAGTGGCAGAAAGGAGGAATATGACAATTGTTGAAGCTGCAAGGTCTATGTTAAATGAAAAGCATTTACCTAATTACTTATGGGCTGAGGCTGTATCTACAGCCACTTACTTGATTAACAGGTTGCCTTCAAAATCCCTTGATGGGATGACTCCATATGAGGCTTGGAATGGAAGAAGACCAAGTTTAGATCATTGTAAAATTTTTCGATGTATTGCTTTTGCTCATGTTCCTTCACATGTTAGAGGCAAGATGGATCCAAAGGCAGAAAGGTGTGTATTTATTGGATATGACAACAAGCAAAAGGGCTACAGGTTATACAACCCTACCAACAAAGGATTCTTGGTAAGTAGAGATGTAGTTTTTGATGAGAACAATTCATGGTATGAAGATTCATGCAGGAAGGTCAATTTACCATATGATCTTGAAGAAGATTTTCCAAACCTTGGTAGAGAACAACCAAAGATTGAAGAACAAGACACCTCAGAGGATGATGAAGAATCTCAGATGGAAAAGATCAAAGCATGGAAGTCTAAAGGTAAAGCAAAATTGCAGGAACTTGGACATGAGGCAGAATCATCACATCATGGCCTAAGAAGATCTATGAGGGAAAAGAAAAAACCAGAAAGGTATGGGTTTGACACCTCATTAGTAACTAAACATTCTATCTACATAGCACAGGACATAAACCAAGAGGAGCCATCATCCTTTGAAGAGGCCAAAGCAAAATCAGAATGGAAGCATGCAATGAAGGAAGAGATTGAAGCACTTGAGGAAAACAACACTTGGGATTTGTTGCCCAAGACTTCATCCATGAAGGTAATAGGCTCAAGATGGGTGTATAAACTCAAGAAGAATTCTGATGGTTCCATTAACAGGTATAAGGCAAGGCTTGTAGCAAAAGGTTTTGCACAAACTCAGGGAATTGATTATGAGGAGACCTTCTCTCCTGTGGCAAAGATGCCTACGATTAGGGTTTTGCTTAGTATTGCCTCTTCCAAGAATTGGAAGATACTTCAACTAGATGTAAAGAATGCATTTTTGAATGGTTGGATAACAGAAGAAGTATATATGGCACAACCACCTGGTTTTGAGAATCAAGTTTATCCTGATTATGTGTGTAAACTTAACAAAGCATTGTATGGTCTCAAGCAAGCTCCAAGAGCTTGGAATTTCAGGCTTGTTTCATTCTTGCAGGACAAAGGCTTTCAACCAAGCAAGGAAGGTCCTTCACTCTTTATTAAAAAGAGTAATTCTGAGATCATCTACCTATGTGTATATGTAGATGATATTATATTGACAGAAATGATGCAGATGGTATGAAGAAGATCAAAGATCAGATGAGAGAAGAGTTCAAGATAAGTGATTTGGGTTCACTTACCTACTTCCTAGGTTTGGAAGTTGTCTACAAAAATCATGGTTTGTTTCTCACTCAAAGAAAGTACATTAAGGACATGTTGGCAAAATTCAAGATGCAAGATTGTAAGATTGCAGGTACTGCAATGGAGGTCAATCACAAATTGAGCTCACATGAAGGTGAACTCATAGACGACATCACATCATATCAAAGTTTAGTGGGTAGTCTCAACTATGCCACATTGACAAGAGTAGATATATGTTACAGTGTGAGTGTGCTAAGTCAATTTATGCACACACCAAGGAAACCACATATGGAAGCTGCCAAAAGGATTCTCAAGTATCTCAAAGGAACCATAAATGAAGGACTTTATTATCCTTATGTATCTGATTTAGGTTTGAAGCTATTTTCTGATGCAGATTGTGCTGGCTCCAAAGAAGATAGAAGGAGCTGTAGCTCAGTGATGAGTAGCACCTCCTTTAATGTCAATCCGGGAAGACGTGAGGATGGTATGAAGACCTCGAGCAAGTGGCGGCACAAGTGCGTGAGTGAGAAGCACACAAGCATGCACACACATACACACACACGCGCACACACGGCAAAACAAAGAGAGAGAATCAATGGAGTTCTTTAGATTACTTTCACAAGCTCTTACAAGTTCGTTTCAATTACAATCTAACCTCAAAAATGAGCTCTCTAGCTCCTTTTATAGTTTTTGACTAGCTTTTGGCCCTGTCCAGACCTAGTGTCCAGCCTAGTTAAAAATTAGGTTCCAGGGCTTATTTGGGGGCTCAAACGAGATCTAAAAATTATGAAAATTGGTACGCAACTACTTCTAAGGCTCCTCAAGCTCAAGGACTCCTTGGCTTGCACAAAATGGAGCTACAAAAATGTGAAATGAGATTTACAATGAATTTTAGTGATAAAAATCACTGTTATTGTAGGGATTTCTTCTAGTGATCTGCCATACATATCTTCAAGCTCCCTACTTGCTCTTCTTCCCTGCATGTCCATCTCTCTGATTTGCGTTAATGTCTTGAAAAATTATTGGCCTACTTGCCAGATCTTCTTTGACTGCCCTGTTTGCTTGTGCTGTCCCTTCGCTCTGACTCCCTTCTTTGACTTTCACGTCTTGTAGTTCCTGGTGTACCAAGGCTACTGCCAACACCCCCCCCACTCTCGCGTCTGTCGCCCCTGACAGACCCTTGTCTAGCTGCTTTTTGTACGTAGTATTGTACAACATCGGCGGCGAGGTGGTGTTCTTCTAACCTGAGTCCCCTTGCTAGATCTGTCAGCAATGCATCCCAATTGACTGGCCCTGGGACCTCTGGATGTGGCACCCGTAACTGCTCTGAGTGAATGGTTCGCTCCACAGCAAATAAATGGAGGAGATGTGAGGGTCTGGGTACAAATATTTCTGAGTGGTATTCCCAGAACCCTGTTATGAACATCTCTTCGAATGTTTGTTTAAAGCAGGCCGGGAGGTATTTTATTCTGGCGTGCCAAGCGTATATCACCTCTATGGAAGGAGTGGTGCTCATGTCATACACTAAATCTTGGTTTCCTGTAAGGAATCCGACGCCTGAGAAGTGTGGGTCCTTGATATTCTTGAATGTCCTGAATGTAATAAGCATTAACTCAAAAATTTTCATGCACATCTGGGCCATTACATCAGGGGTATTCTTTAATCGGAGGCTCCAGTGCCGTATAGTGGAGATCATGTAATTGACGGTGGGAGGCCCTTGAGGGGGTGCTAGATAGACGTAGTTTAACCATTTGGCGCATCCCTTGATATTCTTGACTGCAATGGTAAACTCTGGCCATGTGCGCCTGCGGAGTACAGGAACATAACAAGGGTTATATTTAATAAAAAGGGGCATATTCGTCCAGGTGCGAACCATCTCCGGATAGGTTTCGAGGAGTCGGATCCTCCAAGTGGGTTGATGAATGGATCCTTTTTTAGCGCTCTCTGGGATGTCATCTGGCCCAAATTGTGTAGCAAACGTTGGAGGTTTGCCACATTTGTGTTGGATTTCTGCATTGTAGTCCGCCAGGAGTATACAATAGGGCACGTATTGATCATCATTGGTTCCGATCCATCTATGGTGGGACATGCTGCGGAAGTATTCTGATTTAATAATAGTGTCCTCTATCTTTGCCATAGATTGGATTTGAACTGCGACTCGATCTTCATGAGTTGATGCCGTTTTCTCTAGTGTTTGGAGCCACTCAGGTACTTCGATTTCTAGCGTATCCATTCCTTCTGCGGTTTGTTCACCACCTGGCATTGGCATAGGAACGTAAGGTTCCTCATACGTCTCATCTACCTCGATGGGTACCAAATCCTCGGGTTCAGGTTCGACCACTGGAGAGGGTTGCCTTTCATGTGTGAGTAATCGTGCCTGTAATTCAGCCACCTGCTCTTTCAATGCCAGGACTTCTTCTGAAGTCGTGGTCGTTTCTGTGACTTTGGGTACTGTCTGTTGCTCTTGGAGTTGATTGCGCAGCGCGTCACGTTCCCTTTCCAAGTCATCATGCGCTTCTAATAGATCTGCATAGCCGTCCAGGATGGTCTTCATTGTCTCTGAGGGCACAGCTTTAAATTGCTCTGGATCAATTTCGTGTGGAGAGCCTTCCATTGCAGCTTCTAGATTTGCTTCATTTTGCTGCTGCAGTCTCTTGTTTTCCTCAAGGGCGGCCGCCATGTGTTTTCTGAGAAGTGCCAAGTTACGCCGAACTTTGAGATTATCGGCTTGGTATACCTCGAGTAAAGCCTCTAGTCGTTTGGCACCTGATTCTGTCGATGGTTGGGGTGCTGCCGATAAGGTTTGGTGAGCCTGCTCAAGCGCCGCGTAGCGTTGATTCAGTTCTGCATTTTCTGTGTGTAGAATGTGAAATTGTGTTTGTAAGTTCTGGTGGTTCGTTTCCAGTTGCTGATACCGGTTGTCCAGAGCTTTGTACTCATGTTGGAGCTGATATACACATTGGTTTAATGCAAAAAATATGTTATTTACATTAAATAATGCTGGGAAAGGTGAAGATGCAGGGGGAATGGGGGCGGGAATGGGAGAGGTGAATGATGTGGATGTAAGTGGAGATGTGGGTGGAGGAGGTATGGGTGATGGTGGCATGGGGGGAGGGAGCGGTGCTGTGGCTGGTGATGTTTCCATCGTGTCAACTGTTTGAGTGACTGTGTAGATGGGAATCGTTGGTGGAGTGGATGTGACATCGGTGAACAGGGTGGTGAAGGTGGGCATGGTGACTCCCCCGAATTGGATTCCCGGGGAGAGTGGGATGCCCATGACAACGGTAGTGGTAGTGGATGTGGTAGTGTTAGTGTCCTGCGGTGGAGTGAATTGTGTAGTGTGAGGTGGGGATGGTGGTGATAACGGTGCTTCGTGATATTCTTCTGCTTGCGCTGACTCGCCAGGTGCTGATGTATTGATGTGAATTTGCTTTCCGGACCTCCTGGGACGAGTAGGAACTCTTTTTTCAAACCTGTGGATGTAGGCCATTGCCTCATGGATGGCCTCGTCCAGTCCTACAGCGTCGGCATGAAGGTTCATGGACTCAATGAACAAATCATCCACACCTTCCTCCGCTAGCAAGTCGTTCATGAGTCTTTTGCCCTGTTCGAGAGACATCTTATGCTGTTCCTGAACCAGTCGCATGGTTCGATATAGTCTCTTGATCTGTGCCGAATATGCTGGGGCACTTGCTAACTCGGAGAGTTCGTCATATTCTTGTTGTTGTTCTTCGTCGGCTTCTTCTTCGTCTCCTCCTGCCTCTTGTTCGTCTACATCGACTTCTACCACTCGGGGTTGGGTGGGGGCCGATGTTGTTTTGGGTCGTGGTTCCTGATCTCGCGCTGCTTCCGCTTCAAGGTTAGAGTCATAGATTAATCGGGCAATTTCCTCATCCGTGAGGTCCTCAAGAGTAAATCCCTGCGGGAATTCCAAATCGGATGGAATGGGGGGAAACACCAGATTAGGCCCCTCCGTGCTTGGTCTTGGTAATCGGATTGTGAATGGCCTAACTCGTCGTGTCTGGGGAGGAGTGATTTCTGGTGTAGCGGTGGCTCCCCTTGGTTGAGCACAGGGTAGTTGGACTCCCCCTCTCATCTTCTTGGATGGGGGACCTGCTGTTGATAGTCTTCTTTGGAATTCTTGGACTCGGGACCATACGAGTGCCCGCTGAACAGGCACGTCATAAGCCAAGCATCTATAGATTATTCTGGTCAAGGCGCAACACCCGTGGAGCACATTCTTCTGTTTTTTGTTCCACCTTTGATGTGCTAGGTGGATCTGGTCTATGATCCAGTGTGGCACATTGATGGGCAGGCTTTCGGTTTCTGCTAGATATAAACTGAACCATATTTTTTTCGGGGGCATTGTGAATCGTTCTTGGGCGGGAAACGCGAAGTGTTGCATGATGGTGCGCAGGTGAAGCGCAATGGTAGGTGTCATGGCTACCATATCCTTCAACTTATTCAGATCCTTGTGCTTCATTCGACCTGGGACCATGGTTTCCTTTTCTGTTGGGATGTGCATGCCGTACATACCCAACGCTTCTCTTACCAGATTGAGGCTCAACTTGAATCTTTTGAGCTCATTACCCGGCAGCAGTGATGGCAACACAAAGGTGCTGTCGCCGCCCTTGGCTCTGCTTGGCGTGATGGTACTGATCAGATAAGAGCATCGTAAAAAATCCGGCTTTGGTAAGTGAGTCCTGAAATAACTTTCCACACCTGCTTTGACCCAAACTGATCTCATGACTTCAGCATTTTGGTAGCTTTCAAATTCGCGTGTGAAAAAGTGGTATCGACCCCATTTGCCATTGAACTCCAATTCTGCTTCCCAGAAGTAGGTTCCATCGCCCAGTGGTCCAGCAACATCACTGAACCAATGCGCATGCTTACCTACTTGAGAAGTGTGTCCTTGAGGAGGATCCTGGATGGGGAGCACATGCACTTCTTGAAGCTCTTGCGGTCTTGCAGTGAGACGTGGCTCAAGGAGAAGTGTTTCTATGTCCACGATTTGGGGACCTGATCCGACTTGAGAGCTGGTACCTGCTTCTGCCATGGCCCTGTTTGCGGATTGGTTCTGTGAGAATATAGAACCAAGTGTTAACATTGTAATGGACAAAATAAATCCGTTGTTGTCCCCGTTACAACATTAACCTAAGGTAGAGGGTGAGTTAGTGGTTAGTAAGTGTATGAAGACAGTGTGTGTAGTTAGTGATTGTGTTGTCCTAGGAAACTATTGCAGTTAGTAAGTGGGTTATGAATTTACAAATTGGGGTTGGGGGGTTTATTACAGACCCTAGGCTGCCAAATGCAGTGAATGGGTTTTGCCTTCGGTTTAGGAGAGTCTCTACAGAGCCTTCTCGATGTCGTGGTTTGCAGATGAGGCCTTTTTGGGACCCATTTACAATTGATTACATGTACGCTCTTGGGTTTTGGTGTGTACATGAGTGTCGAGAACGAGTGAAATCTGGCAGTATGCGTCGCTGCGTTATGCTGTTTAAGTTGTGGCCTCAGCGTAGCTACTTGTGCCATCAAGCAAGCCTTAGGCACCCAAATTTGTCTTGATTGTGGGCTTGCCTTCATCGACTTCTTGGGCACCCAAATAGATTTTACTTTAGCAGAAGATTTTCCGAAAAACTTCTTATTAGCGTTGTGTTGGTGGTCACTAATAAGAGGCTTGGCCCCTGTAGTTGACGGTGGTGCAACTGGTCGTTCGCCTTTCCGCACCCACACCTGGTCTATTTGCTGGGCTGTTCTGCTGCGCAGGTACTTTTGATCTCTGACATAGGTAGTACCCTGCTTCTTCTGCCTTTGATCCACCTTGGGTTGCTGCCTCCTTCTAGCCTTTGGAAAAGAAGGGAGTTCCGCTGCATTCTTGACTCCTTTTTTGCGAATATCCTTCCTCTGCAACACATAGTTTTGGACAAGAACAGCATGGTCATCTTCATGTGTACCCCTGGAAGGACCAGGAGTCTGTGCCTTTCCTAGTTCCTTGAGTGCTTGATTGTCTAATTCTACTGTAACTCGACTATGATTGACCCAAACCTGGAGAAGTCCACTTCTTAGGTTTAGATTGACTGCTTGGTCATAAATCCAATCTTGACCCAGGACAAGAGGCTCAGTGAGATCCTCATCCTGACACACTAGTACTTTAACTGTCATTGCTTCATCATGAATGTAGAGGGGAAGATCCACCTCGCCCATGCAAGGGGTTTCCACGCCTCCCAATCCTATAAGGTATGCTTCCACAGGATGGACAGTTAACTGTAACTCTTGACAGTAAGACAACTTAACAGCGCTAGTGGCAGCACCTGAGTCAATCAAGGCTCTTACGGTCCTTGCACTCTTTCCTTGTCCTATGTCTATGGTTATGAAAGGACGTCTATCAATTATCCTATGCGAGCTTGTTCCTGCAACTTCACACATGGCCATAGGAAATCCTTGATCTGCATAGTCATTCGCTCCAGGCTGATCTCTACCTTGCCTTCGTAGTTTCATCCTTCTGATGCGTTCTAAAGCCTCTGCTTGAGCTTCTTCTCTAATTCTCTTTTCTTCCTCTTTGCGTTTCTTAGCAGTGTTGAGTCGGCTGAGCATTTCCTCCGTGAGGGGTTCCTGGTACAACTTGACTCTGCAACCGCTAATATAATTTGGGAGAACATCACCCTCTAATGTGGCCAATTGTACTGCTCCGCTCGTGGAGATCCTATTGATGATCATAGGTCCGTAGCCTCTCTTTTCTAGCTTCCTCGCGTGTTGTTTTAGTGTATAGACTAAGACGAGATCTCCTGTTTTCAAGCCTTTATCCTTCACGTGGGCATCAAAGTATGCCTTCTGTCTCTTCTTGGCTGCGTATATCCCTGCAGCGGCTCTCAGTCTTGTTTCTCCTAATCGTTCAAGGTCAAAGATCCTAGAGGAGAGCTCATGACCTGTCCATTCGTGCTCTTGTGCTACTTTCAATGTAGGGATCAGGAAGTCCAAGGGTAGCACGGCGTTTTGGCCAAACACCATCTGAAAGGGGGTGGCTTGGAGTACCGTTTTATAGGCAACTCGGTATGCCCAAACAGCATGGTGTAGCTGTTTGTCCCAATCAGAGCGTTTAGTGTTCACTAGTTTTGTCAGTACATTGCATAAAATCTTATTAGTACTCTCAGCTTGTCCATTAGCTTGAGGGTGATAAGGGGCAGACTTCTTGTGTATTACCAAGAATTCTTGGAGTAGATTTTCAATCACTTCGTTCAAGAAATGAGTGCCTCTATCACTTACAAGTTCTATGGGTAGTCCATATCTCGTGAATACATTCTCGAACAAGAATTTGGCCGTTGTCTGAGCATCGTTCTTGGTTGTAGCTTTTACCTCTACCCACTTGGTGAGATAATCTGTTGCCACAATGATGTATTCCGCATGAGAACCTTTCGCTGGGGGATTAATAGGACCTACGAAGTCTATTCCCCACTTAGAGAATGCACGCCCACCCATCATAGGTTTCAGCGGCATCTCATCTTTGCGTATAGGATACTGAGTCCTTTGACAGATATCACACCGTTTCACATAGGTATGTGCATCCATGTGAAGTGTAGGCCACCAAAAGCCCGCAAATAGTATTGCCTTGATTACCCGATCTGGTCCAAAGTGTCCTCCTGCTACACCTTGGTGAGCAGTTTCTAAGATCTTAAGATACTCACTTTCATGGACACACAGTCTCAGGTAACCATCCTTACCGCGTTTGTATAGATTATCACCAATGAGTGAGTAATCCAAGGCTTCTTGTTCTAAACTCCTTTTCCTAGCCAGAGTCATGTCTGGAGGGAATGTGTTTGTCCTCAGGAATGATACTAGTGGTTCGCTCCAATCTGGCACAATGGATACTTGATAAAGAGTGGCATGTTCCACTGGTGGTTTAGTGCAACAGATTGGGCATTCCTTGCACAACTTTTGGACATCAGCTTCCATAGTTGGCCAATGCACTCCGAATCTCTTTAGAGTCTGCAAAGTTCTTTGCTTTGAATGGTGTTGCTCTAACGCACCTACATGTGCTAATTGCAACCATTTAGCGTACTCATCCTCTTCTACGCAACAAGCCAAGATCCCTTGATCTGTGTGCTTGTACATGCTTCCGGCCATGATGTGGTATTTTTGGGCTTTTACAACCTCTCTGTTCCGTGTGTTTACCACAGGATGGTTAGGCCCGTATGTCAAGACTGGTACTATTGGCTTGGCCCACTGCGGTACAACTTCCAAATTAAACAAGTAAGCGTCAGGAAGGTCATCTGGCACTCCTTGTGGGGCTTCTCCCGATGTGAGCCTAGAGAGATGATCTGCTCTCAAATGAGTCCTTCCTTTTCTTACCACAACCTCGAAGTCGTATTCCATTAGCAAGAGAAACCATCTCACTAATCTTCCTGTATTGCATGGCTTGTTTACAAGATATAACAATGCCTGATGATCAGTAAAAAATTTAAACTTATTTGCAAGCAAATAATGTCTAAACTTTTTAACTGCATATACCATGCCTAATCCTTCTCGTTCAGTAGTGGTATAATTTCGTTCAGCCGCATTCAATTGTCTACTAGCATAGGCAATTGGAAGGTCCATATTACCTTCGCCAGTAGGTTGTGCAAGTACACATCCAATAGCATAATTGGATGCATCAACATGAACATGGAATGGTTTATTCCAATCTGGTGTGGTCAAGATTGGTGCTGAACATAATCTTCGTTTAAGTTCTTGGAAGGAATTCTCACATTCGTCCGTCCACTCAAAGTTTGTCAGAAGTCCGTACATGGGCTTTGCAATGACAGCATACATGTGTATAAATCGTCGATAATAGCCACAATGCCCCATGAAAGCTTGTACTTCCTTGACATTCTTTGGCCTAGGTAGCTCTGCTATGGCTCGCACTTTCTCTTCGTCAGTAGATATGCCATTCTTTGACACTATGTGTCCTAGAATCTTGCCTTGCCTGACCATAAAAACGCACTTTTCTGGGTTCAGGCAGACTTGGTACTCTCTACATTTGTCAAAGATTTGTCTGAGTTCAGGAATATGAGTTTGTCTAACATTGGAATGAGCACAAAGATCATCGACATAGACTTCTAAACTCTTCCTCAGGAACTCCTTAAACACATGGCACATCAGCCTCTGGAAGGTGGCTGGTGCATTGGTAAGCCCAAATGGCATTACTCTAAAAGCAAAAATGCCCCATTCTGTGGCAAAGGCTGTCTTATGCTGATCCTCTGGAGCTATGGCTACTTGATTGTAGCCCGAAAATCCATCAAGGAAGCTGTACACTTCCTTGCCTGCCACTCTTTCTAAGAGATGCTCTGTTATGGGAAGCGGATAGTTATCTCGAATTGTGGCGGCATTAACCTTTTTCAAGTTAATGCACACACGCAGCTTGCCATTCTTCTTGGGCACCACTACGATGGGGGATACCCATTCAGTGTGCTCAATTTCATAGATAAATCCAGCTTCGACCAATCTATCTATCTCTTCCTTGATCTTAGCAGCATAGTTATCGTTATATGTATATGGCTTTTGCTTAGAGGGTTTAGCATCTGAGGTCATGGGAATGGTGTGTGAGCATATATCAGGGTCAACACCTTTCAAATCCTTGTAACTCCAAGCGAATACATCTCTGTATTCTCTTAGCAAGGTAATCAATTCGTACTCTTCTTCTTCTGTCAGGTCATGGCCTATATACGTGCATCTCTCCTCTCCTTCTTCTAAGGCCACTACTATTTTCTTGGTAGTTTCTTTGTTATCATAGGCCTCTCCTACTTGTGCCTCTCGTTTAGGCATTCTTATCATGACTCTCCTGTCATCTATCTCGTACTTCTTAAAATTTTCTGGGACCTCAAACAAAGATTCCTCCTCTTCTGGTAAGGCTTCTCTCTTCTTTCGTTTCTTTCCTTCTTCCTTAGGGGTCATATGCGTTGCTAATCTTACATCATTTGTAACTTCTCCATGCTTTTGGGGTTGAAATTCTATTTCATGGAAGTATTCTTCATCTGATGCAAATGGTGGGTCCATAATGATTGACTCTAGATCGGAGTCACTTGCATCCTCAAGTGCATCAGGGCTAGGTTCGCATTCTTCTAGAACTGCCTCTCCCATGATCGGCTCTAGGGAGAAGACTGAGATATCATAGCCATCCTCATCACAGTGAGGTGTCCATTGTTCTTCATTGATGGCTACGTCCATTGTTGCTAAAATTTCTGCCCAGCCATGGGGTTCAAATTCCTCGTCTGGAAAAACTACAGGTGCATAGGCTGGGTCTTGAATGGGTCTATGAGTTTCGTTCGCACCTACCTCTCTGGCTTTCTCTCTCTTCTCTTCTTCTACTGCTACCTTGCACATCCATAAGTGGGTATCTTCATGCATCCATGAGGATCCAGATCCTATGGAATGCACCGATTCTGTGTCATCTTTGGCTCTATGGATGGGATTCCATTGGATAGGAGGGACATCTCTGTGAGAATAATCTTTGAGATTGACTTTGGTCGTAACACCCAAGTGTTGCAAATACAAGGAGTTGGTTCCCCAATCCTGTACCACTTGCAATTGTCGCATGAACGGTCTTCCTAAAATCATTTCATAGGCATGATTTTTGCTGAAATCACATATGGCAAAGGTATGTTCAAACTCGACACCACAAGTGGTGAGAGTTATTCCTTCTAGCAATCCTAGGGGTCTCTCTATGTGACCATCGGCCATTTGCAATTTCATTCTCGTCGGTCTGAGTGCCGGCTTGCCCCAACGCTTCCATAAGGAGGTAGTGGCAATTGCTACTCCTGCACCTGAGTCCAAAATTGCCTTAGTGGTGTAGTCCTGGTAGGTAATGGGAAGATAGGTGTTCCCTTCTTCACCTTCGCACATATCTCCTATCTTATCCAAGGGAATTTCTGGCACTGTCCTATGGGATCCTACCCGGGAACGAGGTTTTGCTATCTCTGGTACTTGTTTGGCTACATGTTTCCATAATTCAGGTCTAACCTTGAGTAGCTCTTCTAACTTGAGATTACATTGCACGTTAGTGTTCTTCACTACCTCTGTGTTCCTAGGTATGACTGAGTCGTCGTTCCTTACCATGACTGTGGGTGTTCTCATACATGTGGACTTTGCTTCCCATGGGCCTGTGAAGTGGGGTAGCTCCTGTATGGAATTAGACTCAAAGTCCAATCTCTCGTGAGACTGAACACTCTCATGCTCCCCGTAAATAGATGGGATGTCTTGTGGGAATTGGTCGTGTGCATCGTCCACAAGTTCAAAAGGAGGGGCGACCTCACTTTCGTTATCCCATTTGTCTTCCTGAATCTCTCGTAGGAAGTCTGGTGCAAACCGATTCATAGAAGAAGAAGTGTCTGGCTCCGTAGAATTAGGTACATATGCTACCTGGGAAGGAGGGCTTATTCTATCGTTGGCTCTCTCCTCGTTCTCGCAAATGGCTGGAGCACAAGCTTCTTGGGGAGGATTACTCATTCTATTACTTTTCCGAACAGGCTCATACGCTCTCTGGGAAGGGATGTGGGTTACCTGTGGAGGTACATAAGCTTTCGAGGGAGGCACCTGTGACCTTTGGGGAGGAAGATAGGCTCCTTGAGGAGGCACATGAGCTTCCTGAAGAGGCTGGCTTATCCGTTCTCTTGCCCTTTCCTTTTTTTGAGGGATAGGCTCCTTTTCTGGCTGTGCAGTTAGCCTCTCTAATCTCTCTATGGAGGGGAAGTTGTCTGGTTTAGTGGAATTGGCTGCATAAACTTCCGATGGAGAATGGCTCAGGTTTCTGCTTGCTTTTCCTTTCTCCTGATTTTTTTCTTCCTTGTCAGACCTGGCAATTATCCTCTCTAACTTTTCTAGGAATCCGTCCAGGTGTAATTGCGTCTTGGCTGAGCCCGAGTAATTGAAAAGGCGACTGGCTTCAAACATAGTCTGAGCCAATGCGACCATTTTCGCGCACAGTTTGGTTCTTTCTATCTCTAGGTCAGCTCTAGGATAGCACTTGTCATGATCCGTGATGTTTGGCCCTTCTTGGATTCTGGCCTGATATGCTTTAAGCATCATGTTTAGGTCTTCAGGAGTGGGATCTGCTAACACTGATCCGACTCTAGGGGGTGGTGGGATTTGATGAGGCGGTAGGGAAGGTGGTGAGTCGGACGGAGATGGAAGGGGTGGAGGCAGGGTATTGTGAGAGGGGATTTGAGAGGTGATTTCAGTTATCCTAGCTTTGGTTTCTCTTATGCTTTCCTCAAGTTCACTCATCTTTTTAGCCCATTGTCTTTTCATTCTTTCTCGACTATCTTTCCACGCTCTGGTCCTTTTCTTTGTCACGCTCTCGGTTTCACTAGCCTCTGAGTTCTTACTCTGGTTTGTTTCTTGGTTTTGCTGCAAAGCCTGAGCTCTAGTGACTACCTGCACTGGTGCAGTGGAAGTGACGCTTCCTGAGGAATCTACAACCAAACCAATCACATTGATCGGAGTGATTTTTGGCATATTATTGGGGTTCTTAGGGCAATCTCGTAAAAGATGCTCTTTTCCACAATCTTGGCAAAAACCTTGAATAGTCACTGACTGGGGTTGTGTAGGTGGGGGCAAGGGACAATCACGGATGAGATGATCTCCCTGGCACCTGTAGCACGGTCCTCTTGGGAATGGAGGTCTTACTTGCCTAGGTTGAGGCCTGGGGTTGGGGTTTGCATACATGACGTTCGTGTAATCTGACTCCCAACTAGGTTCACTTGGTTCTTCACTATAGTAAGACTCACCATGTTCTGGAGACTGCATGTAGTAAGCCTGGGGACTATCGACATGTGTAGAATCAAAGCTATGGTCACTTGGGTCATTTTCCGAGATCAAGGGGGTTACTGGTACTAGGGCCCTGTTCAGGTTTTCTTCCGCAACAGCATACTTTACTGGAATCACGTTAGCGGGGTTTGGGGGCTGTTGAGCTAGCACCGGTTGGGGTCTCTGTTGGGCCTGATATGGTTGCTGATAGGTTTGTTGGGGTCTAGCATATTGTGGTGGTGGGTTTTGGTTCTGGTATCGGCCTTGTTGGTAGGGCTGCGGATAGGGTTGCCTAACTGCCTGCTTGTTGTATGGGCAATCTTGTGCGGTGTGATTGGTGTATCTCCGTTCTATGGTGCAGTACTGGCTACTAGGGTTTACTTGGGGTTGAGCCATAATAGGGCAGACATTCGCCATATGGTCACCACCGCAAGTATAGCACCTTTTCACAGGGGCAAACCTTGGGATCTGTTTGCTAGTTACACCTAATTTCTGAGCTACCTTCTCCGCGAGTTCCTCAATTGATGTAGATTGCGTGGAAGAGTGGCTAGATGCGCTATCTGAGTCTTTATAGATTTTGGAAAGCTCTAGTTCTTCCCCTAGGTTATCTTCAATGTCAATGCACATGCGTACACACTCTTCTATAGTCCTAGGGTCCTTCAGATACACATAGGATCTCAATTTTGTACTCAGCAATCCATCAAGGAATAAAGCTACTTGTTTAGCAGATGTGGGTAGCTCCGAAATAGGACATCTTTCAAGGTATTGCCTAAATCTTCTTCCTGCAAGTCTCACAGTCTCTTGAGGGGTTTGCTTGAAGCTGTGGATCAATGAGGAAGTATTGTGTCGTATGCCACTCTTAGAAAACTCTACAATGAAAGCCTCTAGGAGTTGGTCTATGCTCCTGAACTGACGCTCATCTAATGGCTGGAACCATGTAAGTGCCGTGTTCCTAAGGGTTAGACCGAAGGCATTGTACTGCGTGAACAGATCTTCCACTTGTTCAGCTCTCAAGACTTGCTTGAACTCTGCCACATGATCATAGGGATCTCCTGTGCCGTCAAAGTAATTCTTCATGGACTTAACTAGCTGGGTAGGTCTCAAAGTTCTTGTGTGCTCTCTAGGTCTCGGCAGAGGGAATCCATCTACATTTCTTTGGTTCCTGGGAGCTCTGAGCATCTCAGGTTCTATCCTATTCGTTTCTGTTCTCGTCCTTTCTCTGCCTACAGGGTTGGCGAAGCTTACTTCTGGTCGATCCCTACTTCTGTCTCTTTGCGTACCATGAGCTTGGGAAGTTCCAGCTCCAGGGTGACCATAAGATACATTTGATCTTGGTTGGGGGAAAATGAATTCACCCTTCCAAGTGTAGGCATGCCTATCATTTTCAGTCACCACGAAGATCCGTTCTGAAGCATGATCTAAGTAGGTCACTCTGCCTGGGCTATCCGGATCCTTAAGCTCGTAGATCATGATATTTCCTATGTCTGTTGGCTGATTAGACTTATACCTCCAAAAGGCTTCATCAGTTTCTCGATTGAGGAGCAACTCTATGCTCTTGTTGTCTTGGGGGACCCATTCAGGCGTGATAATCCTAGTGAGAACTGATTTACCTCGAGGGGTTCTAGGTTCCGCACCCATGTTCCCTTGTTCTAGGTCACCTAAGTCCGCTTCTGAGATTACATTCCCGAAGTCATCTGTCCTATCAGGGTGACTAGTGACAACATATATAGTTCCTTCTTTGTCCCGGTATGCACCATTTTCAAACTTGACAGCTGGATGTTCTAGTCCTATAGATTGGTCAGGGTTTTTAATCTGGACCACGGATCTTCCTAGGCCGTCCTCATAGATGCTAGCACCTAATCGGTTGGTCCTAAGGTATTCCAGCTGCGTTTTGTAAGGGCCTTCTACCCTGTACAGGTAAGGCACTCCTGAACTTCCCGTAGGTCTGTCCATGCCTTGAGACATTTCTGACTCACTGGTCTCAGAGCTAGGGTAGTATGAGTGGTGGCTCAACTGCTGGGCCCAAGACCTTGCAGTGTGATTGACACTAGCCTCTGAAGACCTAAGGCTTTGTCTCTCTCTTGCTAGGTGTCGTCCTGACCTAAGGTTCATATGCCTAACTGATTATCCCAATTTTTTCCAGAGTACAACCTCGTTGCCAGTCAATTGGTACCAGTCACTTAATTCTTTTTAGTTATTTATTGTGTTTATGGTCTTGTCTGATATCACTTCGTCGGAATACTTGAGTGTTCTTCGTAATTTCAGGTTGATCGTTCCACGTTAGGTTCTTTTCCTTTAGGTTATCGACAGTACAGTAACTAAGTTTTTAGCTTGAACTTGAGTTCTTTAGTAGTCTTCAACTTGATAACTGCCTATCGTCGCCCTGACTTACTCCTATCTCTACTCGTTCTTAGCTTGAGCTAGGAAATGACAGAGGGAGTTGAGAATAATCCAACCTTACTTGTTGATCCCTTGCTTTATGGTGCTCAAGAACCCGGTTCTCAAGCTTGCAAAGAAACCTTGCTTTGTATGCTCTCAGTTGCTCTCAATGGACCTGTAAAAGACCCACGGTTAGCTCAATGCTTATATTCAAAGAACAAAACCAACCACTTTCATTCATGTGTCACAAACACACCTTTGCATTGTGACTTTTAGGAAAATAATTCTAAAGACTCCTGACTTTGATCCCCCTGGGTATGGTCAACTTCAAATTACCCTCTCTGAAAATCAATGCATTATCTTTATAAAAAACAGTTGAGGGCGTGTAGTATATGCCACGAGCTTTCCAACAAGCCCAAGAGCTCAAAAATTGGATTTCGTATGAAAAAGTTAGGGCTGTTCAGGGTTTAGGGAGTTAAATCAGGATTCAATACAAACTAACAGTCGAACAGGAATACTCGAGTAGCTTGTGGCACGGCCTAACAATGCAATACTACACCCTAAAGTTTGTCCCACACTTAATCACAATTTAACCCAATCACTTTGCCCTAAAAATTTGACCTAAATTGCCCTCCTAACGCGTTCGCAAAGTCTGTCGGTCGCGATTGACTGGTCAGTTGCGATCGACGTGTCGATCGCGATTGACAGGTCCGTCGTGGCTGTCAGTCGCGATTGACTGGTCAGTCGCGATTGACAGGGATTACGAAAAGTCAATCAATCGTGGTCAAAGCGTCGTTGACTCTGTCGGTCGCGATTGATGAGTCGATCGCGATTGACAGGTCGGTCGCGAGGGTCTGTCGATCGTGGTCAAACAGTCGTTGACTGTGTCGGTCGCGATTGATGAGTCGATCGCGATTGATGACTCGATCGCGATTGACACGTGTCACGCGTATGGTCAGTCGGTCGTGGTCAATCAGTCGTTGACTCTGTCGGTCGCGATTGACAGAGCCGTCGTGGGCTGTCGGTCGCGATTGACGTGTCGATCGCGATTGACAGATCTGTCCGTCGTGGTTTGTCGATCGCGATTGACAGAGCGATCGCGATTGACAGAAATCTGTGGAATTTCAAAAAACTAAACACATTTTTGGGAAGCCCTTGGCCTGTAGGTCATGGATATGCACTTTGTTTAGCAATTAGAGCAATTTTTCTGTCGGTCGCGATTGACAGAGCTCGGCGACACACAGACAGTTACACAGATTTCCGTACCTGCGCAGGGTGCTGGGGATGATGATGCGGCCTGTACCTGCAGAAAGCTCACAAAACATGCAAAAAACAGCACATGCAAATTCGCTCTCTCGCTCTCTCTCACAAGTGAAATGAGGGAAATGAGGTGGAGATGGGGATATAGTCAAAAAACTGAAATTTTCGCGATGATGGAGATGGACGTGGGAGATGGTGATGATGATGATGGTGATGGAGATGGTGAAGAAAGTAAAAGAAAATCTATGAGAGTGAAGAAAATACCTACAACTCCAACGCATCAACTCTACGTCTTACCATCACACGCTCGTCCTCAAAGCTCGATCCCCGGCAACGGCGCCAAAATTTGGTGTAGCTCAGTGATGAGTAGCACCTCCTTTAATGTCAATCCGGGAAGACGTGAGGATGGTATGAAGACCTCGAGCAAGTGGCGGCACAAGTGCGTGAGTGAGAAGCACACAAGCATGCACACACATACACACACACGCGCACACACGGCAAAACAAAGAGAGAGAATCAATGGAGTTCTTTAGATTACTTTCACAAGCTCTTACAAGTTCGTTTCAATTACAATCTAACCTCAAAAATGAGCTCTCTAGCTCCTTTTATAGTTTTTGACTAGCTTTTGGCCCTGTCCAGACCTAGTGTCCGGCCTAGTTAAAAATTAGGTTCCAGGGCTTATTTGGGGGCTCAAACGAGATCTAAAAATTATGAAAATTGGTACGCAACTACTTCTAAGGCTCCTCAAGCTCAAGGACTCCTTGGCTTGCACAAAATGGAGCTACAAAAATGTGAAATGAGATTTACAATGAATTTTAGTGATAAAAATCACTGTTATTGTAGGGATTTCTTCTAGTGATCTGCCATACATATCTTCAAGCTCCCTACTTGCTCTTCTTCCCTGCATGTCCATCTCTCTGATTTGCGTTAATGTCTTGAAAAATTATTGGCCTACTTGCCAGATCTTCTTTGACTGCCCTGTTTGCTTGTGCTGTCCCTTCGCTCTGACTCCCTTCTTTGACTTTCACGTCTTGTAGTTCCTGGTGTACCAAGGCTACTGCCAACAGGAGCACTTCAGGTTATCTTACCTTTGCAGGTTCAAAGCTTATTTCATGGTCATCCAAGAAGCAACCCACAGTTGCTCTCTCTTCTACTGAAGCTGAATACAGAGGTCTTGCCATAGCTACACAAGAAGCTATGTGGATGAAGACATTATTCAAAGATCTTGGATTGGAGTTTGGAACTCCAACTATTAATGGTGACAATATGAGTTCTATTCATTTGGCTGCTAATCCTATTTTTCATGCAAGGACTAAACATATTGAAGTTCACTATCACTATGTAAGAGAGAAGGTTCTAAGCAAAGAGATTCAAATATCATATGTGTCCACTCATCAACAATGTGCAGATATTCTAACCAAAGCATTGGATGGTACAAAGCTTTGCAAATTCAAGGCTATTATTGGTTTACAGGTAATCTTGGAAGATTGAAGACCTCAAGGATACTTGGCTTGAGGGGGAGCTGTTGGAGCAAGTCTATGACAAGCCTAAGTATTGGCTTGAGTCCCACAACGTCATAGAAGAAGCCTTAAAATGAAGACTATGTAAAGTTCACTTGTGAACTACCTCTTGTAACTTTTGAAAAGTTTACTTAATGTAAAAGTGAGAGAATCTTAAGTGGTTGAGTCCACTTGATCAAAAAGGGAAAGAGGAGCCACGAATTCATGATTTGTGGTAGGTAGAGAATCAAATCAATCATTGATTGATTGGAGAGTGATTGAGGGAAGTTAGCCTCCCAAACTCAACTATAAATAGATGGCAGTTTTAGTCATGGTTAGAGAGACCTATGTGAAGACCTCCAAGAGCTGAGCTTTATGCCATATCAAGGTGTGATTACAAGGCACACATATGTATCAGTAAATCATTGTATTGTATAAGCAATATACTTTCATTTTCATGATTATTTGAGTTCATATGTCCATGTTCTTGTGAAGTGTACTCTCACTGCCATTACTCTCAGTTTTCTCAGTCAGATTGCAGAGATAGTTTCTCTGAGCTTGGTGCATCATTTTCAATGATTTAACTTGTTAAAGTTAGCTCTATACGTGTAATATATTCTCACAAAGTTTCATGTCATTTGGATGTTTTAATCTTCAGTTATGTTCATTTGAAGTCAACAGGGTCTGTTCATCTTCACTTCTTTGTCAGGTACCCGACTTTTTTACTCATCTTGTCAGAGCCATTGCTCAGTGGTTACTTATTCAAATTCAATGATTTAAATCTTGTTGGATTTATCTTAGTGTCTAGTATAACCTTACAAATTTTCATAATCATTGAATTCCTACATTTTAAGGTATGTTTATTTTTCTGCTCACTGGTCTCAAAGTGTAGCAGCCCATGAAAATCGGGATGATGTCATCACTTGCTAAACATCATTCTCAGTGTGTGGTTCATTATTTTTTATGAGATTACTCTTGAAAATTATCTCTTTAAGTTTTCTAGACTTCCCCAAGAGGAATTAAGTTAATTATTGCTGTGCTCAGAGAATTATGCAAAATACTAGACATGTGTATGTACCAAGAATAGCAAGTTCTCACCTCTCAGCTAACTCCAACTTATCTATTTTGATCTATCTTTTGAGAGTAATCTTCCAAGGTACATAGGGTGTCTAATACATCCATTGGCAAGCTAAAAGGGCCCACCATATACTCTTGGAGTTCATTTGGCTGGTGTAGATCAAGGATTTTGCAACACCTCTTCATCTTCAAGCACATACCTATCCATCTCTTCACAAAAAGGATGGAAGTTGAGTCAATTGGATATAAAGAATGGATTTCTAAATGGATATATATCAGATGAAGTTTATATGGAACAACCTGAAGGGTTTGTAAGTTCCAGTTACCCAAATCATGTTTGCAGATTAAGAAGAGCACTCTATGGATTGAAGCAAGCTCCAAGAGCTTGGAATTATAGACTTGTAAAGTATCTCAATGATCTTGGATAGCAAAGTTCAAAGGCAGATGCAAGTCTACTCATCAAGAAAATAGATGAAGGTATGATCTACATTTGTATTTATGTAGATGACATCATAATCACAGGTACCTCAGATGAAGGAATCAAGGAGGTAAAAAGATTGCTTGAAAAAGAGTTCAAGATCAGTGATCTAGGAAAGTTATCATACTTTCTTGGAATGAAAGTTACATATACATATCATGGTGTATATGTTTCACAAGAAAGGTATCTCCTAAACTTACTGAAGAAGTTTAACATGGAGAATTGCAGAGAAGCTTCAACACCGCTTGAAGTCAATCATAAACTCAGCAAATATGATGGTGCAGAGTTTAAAGACATGAGGAAGTATCTGTCTTTAGTGGGAAGCTTGATTTATGCTACGCTAACAAGACCAGATCTTAGTTATGCAGTAGGAGTTCTCTCACAATTCATGCATTGTGCAAAGGATCAACATTGGGTTGCAGGACAAAGAGTTCTTAGATATATCAAAAGAACTATAAAGGAAGGATTATATTATCCTTTTACATCAGATATAAAGCTGAAAGCATACAGTGATTCAGATTGGGCAGCAAGTCAAGATGACAGAAGGTCAACACATGGGTATATGATATACCTAGGAGATAAGCTTGTCAGCTGGTGTTCAAAGAAGCAGCATACAGTGGCTTTATCGTTAGTTGAAGCTGAGTATAAAGGACTTGTGGAAGCAGCTAAAGAAGTGATATGGATGCAGATCTTGTTCAAAAGCTTGGGTATTGATCAAGGTATACCTATCATACATGGAGACAATATGAGTTCATTGTATCTTGTAGCAAATCTAGTATTTCATGAAAGAACAAAGCACATAGAGATTCAATATCATTTCTTGAGGGAAAAGGTAATGGAAAAGGAGATTGAAATAGTATACACTCCTACAAAAGATCAGATTGCAGATATTCTGACAAAGAGC
The DNA here is from genome assembly GCA_020310875.1 of Ceratopteris richardii. Lineage (NCBI taxonomy): Eukaryota > Viridiplantae > Streptophyta > Polypodiopsida > Polypodiales > Pteridaceae > Ceratopteris > Ceratopteris richardii. Next base: position 182,570,762 of record CM035423.1, on the reverse strand, counting down.
TTGGACGGAGTAAAGATAAGTAGACTCAAAGAAATGGCAGGAATAAAAGAAAAGAAGAATATATTAAAAATCAGAGAATGCAAATTAGTGATTGAGGGGGAGGTGTTGGAGATTCACTCACTAATTAGACATAAAGACCTGATGAAGGATAAAGAAAGA
>CM035423.1:182563103-182565603 GCA_020310875.1 Ceratopteris richardii | reverse complement strand
GAACTTTAATCAAAGAGCAAGAGGTGGTAGATTTCAGAGAGGAAACTTCAGAGGTAGAGGTGGTAGGAATTCTTTTGGAAGAGGTGGAGGAAGAAGCTTTCAAAATCAATCCTATAATAACACCTACTATAACTATGCATCAGATCAGAAGGAGGATTCAACTCTCATTATGAATACATGTGAAACCTCACATGAGGACATGAGAGTGTTTTATATTGATTCAGGATGTAGTAATCATTTGAGTGGAAATATTGCTTTGTATGACTGACCTAGATCACAATGCAATTAATCATACAGTGCAGACAGGTGATAATACAAAGCATAAGGTAAAGTCAATTGGTTCAGTCAAAGCTAAGGATGGGAGCACTCTTCTGAGTAAGGTACTTTATGTTCCCACAATTCCAAAGAATTTGATCAGTGTAGGTCAAATTGTGGAAAAAGGTTATGAGGTAAGGTTTACCAATGATGGAGTTTATGTGGAAGACCCTAGTCAAGGGTATAAACAAGTTATTGCAGGAAAGAAAGAAGGAAGGCTTTTCACATTGAAGGTACAAGGAAATGTTGGACATGCTATGTTCACATATGGAGAGCAGAAGGTGTCAGAATTGGATCTTTGGCACAAAAGACTTGGACATTTTAATGAAAGAGGTATCAAAGAAATGATTAACAATGATTCAGTGCTTGGAATGCCCAACATTGCAGGTCAACACATGACATACAGATGTGAGGCATGTCAATTAGGTAAGGCTCATAAGCAATCCTATTCCAAGCATGGATTTATGTATTCAGAAAGACTTGAATTGGTGCATACAGATGTGTGGGGTCCTTCAAAGGACTTTAGTATAAATGGTTCAAGATATTATGTCATATATGTTGATGATGCTACCAGGTGGATCACAATTTATGTGATTAAGGAAAAGTCAGAAGTGTTTAATACATTTAAACACTATCATGCATATGCAGAAAGGATTACAGGTCAAAAATTGAAGAGACTAAGGTCAGATGGAGGGGGAGAGTATTTTTCAAATGAGTTCAATGATTATTTGTGGAATGCAGGTATAAAGAGAGAAGTTACTTGCAGGTACTCTCCTCAACAAAATGGGGTAGCAGAAAGAAGAAATAGGACTCTTGTTGAGTTTGCAAGGTCCATGATGAAAGAGAAGAATTGCCCAAATTATTTGTGGGCTGAGGCTGTTAATACAGCTACATATTTGGTTAATAGATTGCCTTGTAAAGCTTTGCAGGGTATGACACCATATGAAGCTTGGTGGGGTAAGAAACCTACCTTGGATCATTGCAGAATATTTGGATGCTTGGCATATGCATATGTGCCATCTCAATTGAGGCATAAGTTGGAGCCTAAGGCAGAAAAGTATGTATTCATTGGCTATGATGATAAGCAAATGGGATACAGGTTGTGGAGTCCATCCACAAAGCAATTTATTGTATCCAAGGATGTTACATTTGATGAGCAAGGTACTTGGTATGCAGGTAAATATAATATACATGCAGATGATGAAGAAGTGGTGGATCAAAGGAAAGGTAAAGCAAAGATTCAGTTACTTGATGAAAGTGAGAGTAATGAAGTGCAGGTTGAAGTTGAAGAGAGGCCAAGGTTTGATCCAGAATGTGATGAACCAGAAACTTCAAGAAGTGCAGAAGTTAGGAGGTCATCTAGGCACAAATGGCAACCTACAAGGTATAGCTATGACACTTCATTCTTAACTACTAAAGATTATGCTTATTTGGTAAAAGCAGATGAAGACCCTTCTACATATGAAGAGGCCAAAGGGAAGAAGAATTGGGAAGATGCTATGCAAGAGGAGTATGATGCATTGATAGAGAATCAAACATGGGATTTGGTTCCTAAACCTAATAGCCAGAAAATCATTGGTTGTAAGTGGGTTTACAAGACTAAAAGATTTGCAGATGGAAGTGTGTCTAGGTACAAAGCTAGACTTGTTGTGAAAGGATATGCACAGACATATGGAGTGGATTATGATGAGACTTATAGTCCTGTGGCAAAGATGACAACCATCAGGACACTCATTGCAATTGCTGCTTGTAAAGGTTGGAAGTTGTCTCAATTAGATGTTAAAAATGCTTTCTTGAATGGTTACATTTCAGATGAAGTCTACATGGAGCAACCAGATGGGTTCAAAGATCAAGTGAGTCCAAATTATGTATGTAAGCTCAAGAGAGCTTTGTATGGGTTGAAGCAAGCCCCAAGGGCTTGGAATTATAGGCTTGTGAAATTCTTGAATGATCTTGGATTTCAAGCATCAAAGGCAGATAGTAGCTTGCTAGTCAAAGCAAGTGAAGATGGGTTCATTTATGTGTGTATTTATGTTGATGACATAATACTTACAGGAACAGATGATAAGGGAATACAAATGATCAAGAAGCAGATGGAGAAAGAGTTCAAAATCAGTGATTTAGGGAACCTATCATTCTTCTTGGGAATGGAGATATCTTATACTCAACATGGAGTATATGTGAC
>CM035423.1:182540603-182555603 GCA_020310875.1 Ceratopteris richardii | reverse complement strand
ACTTGCTCCTTCTTCTTGTGTGTGTCCACCTTTCTGATGTGCTTTCATGCTTGTGCTTGACCTTGAGTTCCAACACTCCCCCCCCTCTCGAGTCTGTCGTCCCTGACAGACCCTTGTTGTGGTGGTTGTTCCATGTAGTGCTTTGAGAGGTAGTATCCATTCTGTATGAACGAGAGCCGTCTATCTTCCAAATTTGGTAGTGTTGGTTGTCCGGTTCTTCATGTGTCACTGCAAGCCTTTACAAGTCGTAGTCCCTTGGTATGTGCTTCTTTCATGAATTGCAGCATGAATGCGTCATTGTGAGCTCTCAAAAATCGCGATTTGCTCAAAAGAGGTTGTCAAGATCGAGTTAGAGCAACTACTAGCTTCGAATTGCTTCCTAGGTATGGATGTTGTTCCCATGACGTCCGCTAGCTCTTCCAAAGATGATGTTGAGAGCAGTCATGCCAACTACTCATAACCCATAATGAATGATGGGTAAGTGTGTTCGTGCCGGGGTTGAAAAAAGTATGTGCCTTGTGCACGGCCTTGTAATGTAGCCCTACGCATGCTTACTTGGAAAATGCATTGGAAGAAGTATGGTGCAAAAATTGCAGTTCTTGAGCTAAATGCTCAAGGGTATGCTGACGAAGAGGTTTCCTAAACTATCATGGTTATGGTGTTTCCAAAGTAAACATACTTACCATGGAGAAGGTTGATGGATGTTTTGTCTCTTCGTGTTGTACGCTCGGCCTTTGGGATGAACCTTGTTGATGAATGTCCATGTTGATTGTCCACTGATGAGATCATTTGAGTGGTGAATCCCCTTTCCTCTTTTCAAAGCAACACTTGTCACTAACAATGTGCATTTCTGAGCTTGGGCTCATGCACGTTCACTTCCCTATATTGACACTCAGAGGAATATTGGACACGTGCCGGTTTCTAAGAGATTACCATGCTGATTGACATAGACCATTCACCAGTGCTACTGTTCCATACTGGTTCAGGAAATATTGAGAATTGAATTGCTTTATATTCTTTGGCAAGCAACATCGGGTAACTACACCAAGCTGAGTTTCACATATTCTCTTTAGCTCACCATATACAGGAGTCTTCTCCTCCAGAACTACCTTTTGCAGATATCTCCTTGGCTGCTCTGGTACATACAGTAGTTAAGCATCACTCACGTTGTGGACCTTCAAGCTCTTCACTCCTACCATAGTAAGAGGAAACCATAGTTGTGGATGCCCTGCTCATGCTAAGTTCTTGACATTTATGAGATAAGGCAGCAATTAAATCATCTGCTAGCCAAGACACACTTCTATCCAAACTGATAAATGCCCAGTAATCGATGGTTCAATCTTCAACTAAGCATGACTCATTCATGTTCCATGAGCGAAACCTGGGAACAAGTTCTTCCTCGTTTTTTTTTTTTTTGTGGGAAAAATTATCACAAAACAAGAACACAAAAGTTAGTATCAGTAGAAAAAATTTGACATATGTCAATGTGCTCTTGTGCTTGGGATTCTCAAGTGTGTCTATGCACGACCGTGTAATGTGGCCCTATAATGATGCATACTTGGGAAATGCATGACCTGAATGGTGCATAAGACAGGGTTGTGCAAAGGGCACATGGTTGTCGCTCGTCGAGGTTTTCAATGTTATTTGCAGATATTGATGCCATCTTTGTTGGAGGTATCCATTGTATCTCGAGAGGACAACTGATCATTCCTCCTTATAGGGATCCATTTGAGAACAGTCTGCGACTGGGTAGAGATCACCTTTGGCCACTTCGTGTTTGAATGATCTCCTGAGGGTTTGATCCATCGTGGCTGGCTCTTTATTTTGGTGGATGCTATCGGTACTTTCGTCTTCCAAACCCTTATCCTTGCAGAAGAGGTTCTTTGATCTGTATTGGAGCTCTGTGCTTGATTCAATTCTTTACCTCGCCTTGGTGTCTTTGTTGTGCAGGTTGTTGCCTTGAAGTCCCCCCTTGGATTTTGTCTGAGCTTAGGCTTGATTGCTTGGGATCCTTGGATTGGAAGTGGTCTTTCTTGAGGATAAGTCATGGTAGGCCTAGACCATAGATTTTGAAGTCTAGTGTGAGGGGACTGATTTTGTGCAAGGGCTTTCTTTGGTACCCATATCATAGTGCGATTGGGTTGGGCTCTAAGTAATTTCTTGGCCACCCAAATTTGCTTGACATTACCAAGAAAATGTGATTTCTGTTTCTTGATGTAAGGGTCTTTTGGGCCTTCTATGTGAGTTTTTTGAGAAAACTCATCTTTACATGGGGAGTGCAACAAGGGTTGATCTTCTATACCTACATCAGACTTATGCAAGGGATCAATGGGTTGTGTGGTTTGAGATTGATCTAGAGATTCATCGAGACATTTATCCTTATTACACATAGAATCCCTAGGTGTACAAATGGGTGATGGATTGTCATGATTCACCCTAGAGTCGACCTCCTTTTCCACATCAATGATACACAACATTGGTTGATCATCTCCTTCTTGACCATCTGAGTGTAGATCATCCCTACTTATGGCTTCATGAAGGGAATCCAAATTTACAGGAAGAGAGGGTCCTTCCACATCCCCCAAACGCTTGGAGTCCTCCATTTCTCCATTCTCTAAGGTTTCCTGTGATTTACTCAAAGAAGGATTAGATTCAAAAACATGAGTAGAAAGAAAAATTTTTTCATTAAAAGCACGCTCTGTGAAAAGATGATTTTGCCCCCAATTATCATAAGGTGGATAGTCATTAGGATTTTCCATAGACATATATGTAGAAGCACGGATAATAGGTGGAGAAGGCACCTCAATTTCTTGATGATTTTGTGTAATGAACCTTTGGGTGCCAATGATCAAATCTTCATCTATGCAATCCATGACAAAGAATGTTTCCGAAAATTGCATATCATCCACCATAACAGGCAACACAACTTGACCCATGCATTCATAATGTTCATCATCCATGAGGATAGAAGAATGAGTTGTTGGTTGTATGTTCTCAAAAAGAATGGTCAAGAAGTCAATATGAATCAAATTCCACTCACAATGAGGATTGATATATGCACTTAACCTTCTACATTCATATCCTATTCTTATATCCACCAACATATTGTGATATTCTCTTGTTGCAAATATGGATCCGACCCCCCTAGACATTTCCCCCGTTTCCTCGATTCCTTGCAATTTTTCTCTAAATGTTTCATCTTGATGTGATATTATCTCATGTATTTCATGTTTATCGCCCTCCGTTTTTTCGATCTTAGCCCCTTTTCTTCTATCTTTTGCTTTTTTCTTTCCCATAACACAATTTTCTCCCCCTTTGTATTGCTCAAAAATCCTTGGGAGCCCCCCTGGTTTCCTAGTCCCACTTGAGGGTCAACTTCAAATTATCCTATCTCAAAATCAACGCATTATTCTTGAAAAAAACAGTTGAGATCGTGTAGGATTTGAAACGAGCTTTCCAACAAGCTATAGAGCTCAAAAAATGGACTTCGGATGAGAAAGTTATGTCAAATCAGGCTCCTGGGGGTCAAAACAGGCAAACAGGACCTTTGGAGAAAATCGCGATTTTGTGAACTTTCTGAAAATCGCGATGCTGTGCAGTCAAAAAAATCGCGATGTTGAGCACAAAAATCGTGTTTTTGAAAATCGCGATTTTGAGCAGAAAATCGTGATTTGAAAATCGCGATGTTGATCACAAAATCGTGTTTCTGAAAATCGCGATTTTGATCACAAAATCGTGTTTCTGAAAATCGCGATTTTGATCACAAAATCGTGTTTCTGAAAATCGCGAGTTTGATCACAAAATCGTGTTTTAGAGAATCGCGATTTTGACTCAGAGAATCGTGATTCACAAAATCGTGTTTTTGACTGAAAATCGTGTTTTCTCAGAATCGTGTTTTTGACATGAAAATCGCGATGTTGAGCAGAAAATCGTGAATTGAAAATCGCGATTTTGAGCAAAAATTCGTGTTTTCTCAAAATCGTGTTTTTGGCTTGAAAATCGCGATTTTGTCCCACAGAATCGTGTTTTTCTCAAAATCGTATTTTTGGCTGAAAATCGTGATTTGTGAGAATCGCGATTTTGAGCAGAAAGTCGTGTTTTTCACAAAATCGTGTTTTTGCTGAAAATCGTGATTGGTGAGAATCGCGATTTTGAACAGAAAGTCGTGTTTTTTGAAAATCGTATTTTTCACATGAAAATCGCGATGTTGAGCACAAAATCGTGTTTTTGAAAATCGCGATTTTGAGCAAAAAATCGTGTTTTCACAGAATCGCCTTTTTCACAAAATCGTGTTTTTGCTGAAAATCGTGATTGGTGAGAATCGCGATTTTGAGCAGAGAATCGTGTTTTTTGAAAATCGCGATTTTGAGCAGAGAATCGTGTTTTTCACAAAATCGAGTTTTTTTGCTGAAAATCGTGATTGGTGAGAATCGCGATTTTGAGCAGAGAATCGTGTTTTTTTTTTTTTTTTTTTTTTTTTGAAAAACACAGAATCGCCATTCTTTTCAACCAACTTTTAGGCGGGAAACTGAAAATCGTGATTTTTCAAAAAATTTTGAATTTTCACAGAATCGCGATTTTCATCACAGAATCGCGTTTTTTGGCGGGAACTTCGAATTTCTGAGCGCCGGCTATGGCGAGCTCCGTATGAGCAGAAAATCATAAAAAAAACACAGTGCTTGCTCTCCCTTGCTTCTCCTAACTCCTTCCCACACAATAATGCATGAAAAATGGTATGAAAATGGTGAAAATGCACTAAAAAACAAGAAATTTCTATGAAGAAGAAGATGGAAGAAGGTGGAGATGATGATGATGATGAAGATGAAGAGGAAAAAACAGAAAATGAACTGAAATGACAATTTTTTTACCTTCCAACGTCGCAAATCTACGATCTTACCATCACAACGCTCGTCCTCGAAGCTCTCTCCCCGGCAACGGCGCCAAAATTTGGTGTAGCTCAAGCGTAAGCACCACCTCCTTTACTTGTCAATCCGCGGAGACGTGAGGACCGGTATGAAGACCACGAGCAAGTGAAGGCACAAGTGCGTGAGTGAAAGCACACAAACATGCACACACATACACACACACGCGCACAAAGTAAGATCAAAGAGAGGAACAATGGAAGGATTTTGATTACAAAAAGAAATCTATTACAAAACTGAAATCTACCAGAAGCTAACCCCCAAAAATGAGCTCTCTAGCTCTTTATATAGTTTTTTGACTAGTTTTGGCCCTGTCCAGACCTAGTGTCCGGCCTAGTTAAAAATTAGGTTCCAGGGCTTATTTGAGGGCTCAAACGAAGTCTAAAAATTATGAAAATTGGTACGATGGTACTTCTAATACTCCTCAAGCTTGAGGACTCCTCGGCTTGCACAAAATGGAGCTACAAAAATAGAAAATGGTATTTACAATGGTTTTAGTGATGGAAATCACTAGTTTTGTAGGGGATTCTTCTAAAGAGTTGACATGTACTTCATGGAGCTCCCTACTTGCTCCTTCTTCTTGTGTGTGTCCACCTTTCTGATGTGCTTTCATGCTTGTGCTTGACCTTGAGTTCCAACACTATCTATCTATCTATCTACCTATCTATCTATCTATCTATCTATCTATCTATCTATCTATCTATCTATCTATCTATCTATCTATCTATCTATCTATCTATCTATCTATCTATCGATCGATCTATCTATCTATCTATCTATCTATCTATCTATCCATCTATCTATCTATCTATCTATCTATCTATCTATCTATCTATCTATCTATCTATCTATCTATCTATCTATCTATCTATCTATCTATCTATCTATCTATCTATCTACCTATCTATCTACCTATCTATCTACCCATCTATCTACCTACCTATCTAGCTATCTATCTATCTATCTATCTATCTATCTATCTATCTATCTATCTATCTATCTATCTATCTATCTATCTATCTATCTATCTATCTATCTATCTATCTATCTATCTATCTATCTATCTATCTATCTATCTATGTATCTATCTATCTATCTATCTATCTATCTATCTATCTATCTATCTATCTATCTATCTATCTATCTATCTATCTATCTATCTATCTATCTATCTATATGTCTATCTATCTATCTGTCTATCTATCTATCTGTCTATCTATCTATTTGTCTATCTATCTATCTCTCTATCTATCTATCTGTCTATCTATCTGTCTATCTATATATCTATCTATCTATCTATCTGTCTATCTATCTATCTCTCTATCTATCTCTCTATCTATCTATCTCTCTATCTATCTACTAGAAACTATGCGGTAAAGCCTGACTCTTGACCATACACCTCGCCATCTCCATGAGTGACATGTTCTTTTGTTCAGCAAGTCCATTCTATTGAGGTGTATACAGAATTGTACATTGATGTTTTATCCCACATTTAGCGAGAAATGCATTAAAATCAGAAGACATATATCCCCCCCCTCGATTAGAGTGGAGGGTGCCCATTTTACATGCTGACATATTTTCAGCCAAAACCAAAAACTATTTGAAGCACATAAACACTTTGGACTTTGCTTTCAATGGATGTACCCATGCATGCCTAGAAAAATCATCAATGAAAGTCAAGAAGTAAAGATATTTTCCAAAAGAGGGTGTCTACAAAGGACCATAGACATCACTGTGAACAAGCTGTAATTTTTGAGGAGCTCGAATTGAACCATCTTTTGGGAACGAGGAACCCTGCATTTTGCCCAAAATACAACCTTCGCACATATGCTTACCATGTGCCTCAAGTTTGGGCAGAGAGGACTATTTGAGATTTTTGCAGGTGTAGCAAACTAGCAAAATTCAAATGACCAAAGTGCGCATGCCAATGCTTTGCATCTGGCAAAGCTTGAGAATCATGTATTGCATGCTGAATCATTCATAGATTTTTCATAGTCTATGAGCTTATATAGCCCATGACATAAAATGCCAAAAGCAATAATGACATTGCCATTTGACAGATCATGAATTGTACATCTATCATCAATAAATTTCACAACCAAGATAATCTTGGCTAAAGCTGAAACTGATAATATATTCTTCTTGATTCCTGGCACAAATAAAACATCTAGCAATGTAAAAAAACTACCATCACCAGTATTCAAAATGATCTTAGCAACTCCCATAACAGGATAAGAGGAGTTGTTGGCGCATGTGATAGTATTCCTTGTAGGGGCAGGCTCGAGTGAAGTGAAGAAACTAAGCTGTGAGGTAATATGTTTGGTTGCCCCACTATCAAAGTACCAAACATCTGAGTCTACTGGAGACATACACTCTTCATAAGAAGATGGGTCATAACTTGAAATAGTGGCAAATTCCCATTCTTCATTCTACACAAGATTAGTTGAATCTATTTTGGGTGTAGAGGCCTCTGCAACAACCATTCTAACCTCTTTCTTCCTTGCCTCTTTAGCAGCCAGTTTTGGACAACCCTTCATGACATAATCATTTGCTTTACAGTATTTGCAAAACAATTTTTGCTTTTTTGTTTTCTTGTCACCTCTGTCATCCTTCTTTGATTGTGCAGAATTAGCAGATTTCTGCTTACTAGTAGAAGAGCTCCATGTACCTTTGCCCTCCTAACTAGGCAAGAAAGCTTGATCTGCAACACACAAAATGGACTTATTGTTCATAAATTGATCTTCTTGCAATTGAGGAGAGACTATCTACTCAAATGTTAAGGCATTTGGATTGCCTTTCATCATCAAATGAAGAGAAGAAGCAAAACTCTGATATGAATCGGGAAGACCATTCAGAACAATCTATGCAAGTGAACTGACAGGCAAAACTTCATTAGCAGAAATCAATTGTTCCTTCAAATCTTTGATCTTTGTTAGAAAACTGTCCATGGAATCTCCTTCATTCATGTGCTCACTCTACAATTTTTTTCAGAGATAAGCAACATGAGCCTCATTCCTTGCCTGGTATAAAGGAATGTGAGGAAAAATGGCATGCTTGACAGACAAGGCTATCAATGCATGTGCTTGAGCATCTCTGCCATCCCAACAAATTTGCTCTGTAGTAGGTGCAACAGGAACCACAACACGAACAGGAACATGAAGAATATCATCATCTTCAATGCCATCTGCATCACCTTCAGTAATTGTGTTTGTAGGTGTAATAGGAAGTTTTTCAACACCTTGCACAATATTCCATAGTCCTTTTGCAACCAATACATGATGCATCATATAAGCCCATAATGAGTAATTGGTACCATCCAACTTATCCTCAATAGCCAACATATGGAATACATCACTGCTTTCAACCATGGCCACTGACTAAAATACCTTGATGCAAAAAATTGATTGTATCTCAAAAAGTTGAATAGAACTACTCTATCAAGTTCTGCTAAACCTATAGCAGAATTTGATATGCTTATACTCGCAAACCAAAACCTGTATATATCTTTGGCAAAAAAAGGTGAAATTTTTTGCATAAGCATGGTGATAGTGCATTAGGAGGTCGAAATGAGCTCAGATCAAGATTTCGGCACCACAAAGTGAAGCCTTTTGATCTCCTAATCAGCTTGAGTATGCTCACCGAATTTTGTGCAAGTCTGAGACTATGATCGAAGGGGTGTCGACGATGCCCTAGATGAAGCAATGACATGCTCTGATACCAATTGTTGGAGTTTTAGGTCTACGAAAGCACCCAAATAGGATAAGGAAGAAAAAGAAGCTTGAAGCACAACACACAATATTGAATGTATTACCATTATAATGTAACCCATTAGGGCTATGGGCATATATAAAAGCTGGGGGAAAAAACCTCCTAAAGAGGGAAAAAAGTGTGCTGGCAATCCGAGTGTATTCACAGACATCACTACCTAAATATATCAATAAATATCAACAACCCAGTCCTTTACCACCTATCAAGATTATGGATCATGAAGAATTCAAGGTTGATCATGTCTTAGATTCAAGAATCTCTCAAGGATGATTGGAATACCTTAGTCATTGGAAAGGGTGTGACATCAATGATCGTACTTTGGAACTTTTAGAACATCTTGAGAGAGCAATAATCAAGGTTCATGAATTCCATAGGGAGAATTGAATGAAACCTGTTGGTGTGTGAAACACCACAAGAACTAAACTAATGTGGTATTAGAAGACCTCCATAACCACCATTAGCTTAGCAATACTCACATTGTAAGTCTTCATCTCTAAACTTAGTGAAAATCAAAATTTCACTTCATAGAAATCTGCGCCTTTTCTTCAATCCTTCAATCTGACCTGTACTAGCTTAATCTTTGCCAAATCTTTTGATCACTTGCTAAGAGAAGTTCTTGCTAATATTAAGCAACACATAACAAACAAAACTTTCAAGTAATAACTTCAAAATCTTCTGATTTTGCTCCAACTTTTGCACTATGTCTGAAAACTGAAAATCTACTTCATCGATTTGACATACCTTCACTCTTAAGTTGATTTCTCTGAGTACGCGTCCCGTTTCTCAAAGATCTTTTGACCAAATGTAGTTAAGGATAATAGCTTTCAAACGAGCTATCACTTACCAAAAACTTTACACCATGCTTCGAGATCTGACCTTAAGAAGATCAGTCAAATGTGCGCCAGAAAAGTCGTAACTGTCAACTAACTTTCACAGTCATATGAAATGACTTAGAACTCAATATACAAGAGGAATTAGACTCAATCCTTCTACACAAACATGTGTTGATTATCAGAGAAGATGTGTACAAAATGGCTTGGCCTAATTTTGCTCACAGCCATGGAAAACTCTCTCAGACTCAGAAGTTTTCTCTCACCATCTCTCTCAGAAATTACACGACTTTTCTCTACTTACTCAAATTACAAAATTGAGTTCTCTCTATCATGTTTCTGACTCAAATTAACTTATATACCTATGGTTTACATTCTTCTAGACTTGAACTCGTAAGTTCTAAAGATCAAATACAAATCTAGACTCTAATTTTGCACTAATTTACAGTAGTGAAATTGTCCCTTCACTTAGGCTTGATTTTCTGTAGGTCTTTTCTTCACTTCTCCTTTCCTCCATCATATGTCTTCATATGTCTTCATATGTCTTCATATATATATGCCTAATTAGTGAGTGAAGCCCCAACAGCTCCCCCTCAATCACTAATTAGCATGCTTTGACTTCTTCACATAATCTTCTTCTCTTTTATTCCTGCCATCTCCTTGAACTTACTTGTCTTTACTCCATCCAAGCTTTTTGTCATAATATCTGCAATCTGATCTTTTGTAGAAGTGTACACCACTTCAATCTCTTTCTCCATTACCTTTTCTCTAAGAAAATGATACTGTATCTCTATGTGCTTTGTCCTTGCATGAAATACAGGATTTGCTGCAAGATATAATGAACTCATGTTATCTCCATGAATGATGGGTATACCTTGATCAATTCCCAAGCTTTTGAATAATGTTTGCATCCATATTACTTCTTTTGCTGCTTCCACAAGTCCTTTGTATTCAGCTTCTGTTGATGATAAGGCCACTGTGTGTTGTTTCTTTGAACACCAACTCACAAGCTTATCTCCAATGTATATCATGTAGCCATGAGTAGACCTTCTGTCATCTTGACTTCCTGCCCAATCTGAGTCACTATAGGCTCTCAATCTTATATCTGATGTAAAAGGATAATACAATCCTTCTTTCAAAGTCCCTTTGATATATCTAAGGACTCTTTGACCTGCAATCCAATGTGGATCCTTTGGACAATGCATGAATTGAGAAAGAACACCAACTGCATAACTAAGATCAGGCCTTGTTAGAGTTGCATAAATCAAACTTCCCACTAAAGATTGATACTTCCTCATGTCTTTGAATTCTGCACCATCATATCTACTGAGTTTATGATTGACTTCTAATGGTGTAGATGCCTCTCTGCAATTCTCCATGTTAAACTTCTTTAGAAGATTCAAGAGATACCTTTCTTGTGATACATATATGCCATGTTCTGCATAAGTGATTTCCATTCCAAGAAAATATGATAATTTTCCTAGATCACTTATCTTGAATTCCTTCTCAAGTAGCTTCTTCACCTCCTTGATTCCTTCATTTGAGGTACCTGTAATTATAATGTCATCTACATATATACAAATGTAGATCATACCTTCATCTGTTCTTTTGATAAGTAAACTTGCATCTGCCTTTGAACTTTGATATCCAAGATCATTAAGATGCTTTACAAGTCTATAATTCCAAGCTCTTGGAGCTTGCTTCAAACCATAAAGAGCTCTTCTCAACCTGCAAACATAATTTGGAAACTTATGATCTGCAAACCCTTGAGGTTGCTCCATGTAAACCTCATCTGATATATATCCATTCAAAAATGCATTCTTAATGTCCAATTGACTCAATGTCCATCCTTTTGATGCTGCAATAGCAATGATTGTCCTTATGGTTGACATCTTTGCCACAGGACTGAATGTCTCATCATAATCTATGCCAAATGTTTGAGCATAGCCTTTAACCACCAATCTGGCTTTGTATCTGGCTATAGTTCCATCTGCATGCTTTTTAACTTTGTAAACCCATTTATTTCCAATCACTTTCTTACCATTAGGCTTTGGGACAAGTTCCCAAGTTTTGTTCTCTTCAAGAGCATCAAACTCTTCCTTCATTGCTACTTCCCATTGTCTTTTACCCTTTGCTTCATCATAGCTTTGAGGTTCTTCATCTTCCTTAACCATGTAAGCATAATTTTTCTGAGTCAAATAAGAAGTATCATATGAATACCTTGTAGGTTGCTTCCTCATTCTGGTTGACCTTCTTGGTTCACACTCTTCATGTATATCTGGATGTACTTCTTCATCAAATATTGGTCCATCTTCATTCCTTCTATATGATCCAACTCTTGATGTGCTTGCTTGCATATGTTCTTCATCTCCATCTACCTGCATATGTGATTTACCTCTTGCACTCCTTCTTATCTCTTCTTCAAATGTTTCAAGATCACAATCCTTATTTGCATACCAACTCTTCTGTTCATCAAAAGTCACATCTCTGGAAACAATGAAATGTTTAGTTAAAGGACTCCATAACCTATAACCCATTTGCTTTTCATCATACCCAATGAACACATATTTTTCTGCCTTTGGTTCAAGCTTATGTCTGAGTTGTGATGGCACATAAGCATAAGCAATTGATCCAAAAACTTTACAATGGTCAAGTGTTGGCTTCTTACCCCACCAAGCTTCATAAGGGGTCATACCATTCAAAGCTCCACATGGTAGCCTATTCACAAGGTATGTGGCTGTATTTACAGCCTCAGCCCAAAGATAATTAGGGCAATTCTTTTCCTTTAGCATTGCTCTTGCAAATTCAACCAATGTTCTATTTCTCCTTTCTGCCACCCCATTATGTTGAGGTGTATACCTGCAAGTTATCTCTCTCTTGATACCTGCATTCCAAAGATAATCATTAAACTCTTGGGAGAAGTATTCTCCCCCTCCATCAGACCTTAGCCTCTTGAGTTTTTGACCTGTAACTCTTTCTGCATAAGCATGAAAATGTTTGAAGGCTCCAAAGACTTCTGATCTTTCCTTTAGAACATAAAGAGTTATCCATCTTGTAGCATCATCAATAAACAAAACATAATACCTAGATCCATTTATTGAACCTTCTTTTGTTGGCCCCCATACATCTGTATGTATGAGTTCAAGCAAACCATCATGCTTGAAACCTTTCTTCTGAAATGGTTGTCTATGAGCTTTTCCCATCTGACAAGCTTCACACTTGTATATCATATGTTGATTCTTCACATTTGGTAGTCCCAATACAGATTGATTCTCCACCATAGTTTTGATTCCTCTTTCATTGAAATGTCCCAATCTTTTATGCCAAAGATCTAACTCTGTAATTACTTCATCACCATGTGTGATTAGGGCTTGACCAACATTTCCTTGTACTTTGAGAGTAAAAAGTCTACCTTCCTTTTTACCACAAACAATGGGTTTGTATGCATCCTCTGGATCTTCAACAAATACCCCTTCATTTGTAAATCTGACTTGAAAACCTTTTTCCACTATTTGTCCAACACTAATTAGATTCTTTGGTATTGTTGGAACATACAAAACATTTGTTAATAAATCAGCTCCACTCCTGCACTTCACTTTTCCAATTGAATGCACATTATGTTTTGTATTATCACCTGTTTGTACTGTATGACTTGAATTGCCTTCTTCCAATTCTGACAATAATTCTATATTACCTGATAAATGATTTGAACAACCAGAGTCAATATAAAATACCTTGAGATCCTCCTTCTCTGATGAACTAATTGAATTCATCATCAATGTTGTATGGTTGTCATTCTGTGTATCATTTGCATAATTGTAATATGTGGTGTTATATGATTGGTTCTGATTCCAATTTCTACCACCACCTCTTCCATAACTTCCTCTTGAATTCTGTCTTCCTCTTTGAAATTGATTTTGAAACCTTCCACCTCTTCCTCTGCCATTGTTGTTCTGATTTTGACTTGCTCCTTGTTGATTGTGCCAACAATCATATGCTAGATGATTGCCCAATCCACAAA
This sequence comes from Ceratopteris richardii, assembly GCA_020310875.1. Lineage (NCBI taxonomy): Eukaryota > Viridiplantae > Streptophyta > Polypodiopsida > Polypodiales > Pteridaceae > Ceratopteris > Ceratopteris richardii. The sequence goes on along the minus strand of CM035423.1, from coordinate 182,542,062 downwards.
TCCAACATGTCTTCTTGTTATTGTTCTGATTACCTCTACCTCTTCCATTTCCTCGACCTTTACCTCTGCCAAAACCTCTTCCTCTTGCATAATTTGCTTGAGTTGTTGACTCTTCTTCATCCTTTGCCTTGCCTTTATCTCCTTTCTTTTTGTTCTTCACATACATTGCAGAACTTTGACCTTTGTCTCCATCTGACTTCAAATCTTGCTCAAATGTAAGCATCAATCCAAGTAATTGATTCAATTCTGGCACATAATGGTTTAATGAGAGTTCTGTTGAAAGTACAAAGGGCTTCCATCTCTCATCACCTCTTAATCCTGCAAGTAATTGTGCTATCAACCTATGATCTTCAATATCCTCATCAATAGATCCAAGACTATCTGCCAAGTCCTTCATCTTAGTGACATAATCACTAATGTTCTGATTTTGCTTTTTCTTGAATGTGGTAAACTCTGACCATAAGCTAGCTTTCCTAGCTTTAGTAGTGTTTTGGAAGTGGTCTTCCAAAGCATTCCAAATATCTTCAGCTGTTTCTAAACCTCTGATATGTGGCAACAAATGATCTGTAATAGTGTTGTATATATAAGCTCTTACACTTGCATCTCTCTTCTGCCATAGCTTCAAAGCTTCTAGCTCTTCCTTCCTTGGATGACTTTCATCTTCAAATTTAGGCTTCTCCTCTTCACCTGTCACATATACCATTAAGTCCTTACTCATAAGTAAGGCCTCCATCCTCATTACCCAAGCAGGATAGTTATCTCTGTCCAATTTGTCAATGGACACATGATCTGCCATGGTATCCTTGCTTCTGCTTCAACCTGTAAGTGTAAGGTTAAAGAATGATACCTTTTGTAGACCTTTACCCTTGGAAGTGACTTCGAAGTAACCTTCTGATGACTTTTGTTGTTGAACACCTCAGCTTCCTCCTTCTTTGATAAAGAACTCTTCAATTCTTCTTGTATCTGTTCTCCCTTTACTCTCGAGGACCTTATCTGCTCTGATACCACTTGTTGGTGTGTGAAACACCACAAGAACTAAACTAATGTGGTATTAGAAGACCTCCATAACCACCATTAGCTTAGCAATACTCACATTGTAAGTCTTCATCTCTAAACTTAGTGAAAATCAAAATTTCACTTCACAGAAATCTGCGCCTTTTCTTCAATCCTTCAATCTGACCTGTACTAGCTTAATCTTTGCCAAATCTTTTGATCACTTGCTAAGAGAAGTTCTTGCTAATGTTAAGCAACACATAACAAACAAAACTTTCAAGTAATAACTTCAAAATCTTCTGATTTTGCTCCAACTTTTGCACTATGTCTGAAAACTGAAAATCTACTTCATCGATTTGACATACCTTCACTCTTAAGTTGATTTCTCTGAGTACGCGTCCCGTTTCTCAAAGATCTTTTGACCAAATGTAGTTAAGGATAATAGCTTTCAAACGAGCTATCACTT
>CM035423.1:182513103-182523103 GCA_020310875.1 Ceratopteris richardii | reverse complement strand
TTTGCATACCAACTTTTCTGTTCATCAAATGTAACATCTCTAGAAACAAGAAATTGTTCGGTTAAAGGATTCCACAACCTGTAACCCATCTGCTTTTCATCATAACCAATGAACACATATTTTTCTGCCTTTGGTTCAAGTTTATGCCTAAGTTGTGATGGCACATAAGCATATGCAATTGATCCAAACACTCTACAATGATCTAGTGTTGGTTTCTTACCCCACCAAGCTTCATATGGAGTCATTCCATTCAGAGCTGCACATGGTAATCTATCCACAAGATATGTAGCTGTATTTACAGCCTCAGCCCAAAGTAAATTTGGACAGTTCTTCTCCTTTAGCATAGCTCTAGCAAACTCAACCAAAGTCCTGTTCCTTCTTTCTGCTACACCATTTTGTTGTGGTGTATACCTGCAAGTTATTTCTCTCTTAATACCTGCATTCCAAAGATAATCATTGAACTCTTGGGAGAAATATTCTCCCCCTCCATCAGACCTCAGTCTCTTAAGCTTTTGATATGTGTCTCTCTCTGCATATGCATGAAAATGCTTGAAAGCTCCAAACACTTCTGATCTTTCCTTCAAAACATATAATGTTATCCATCTTGTAGCATCATCAATGAAAAGAACATAGTACCTTGAGCCACTGATAGATCCTTCTTTTGTTGGTCCCCATACATCTGTATGAATAAGCTCTAGTAATCCATCATGTTTGAATCCTTTCTTCTGAAATGGTAACCTGTGTGCTTTACCCATTTGACATGCTTCACATTTATAAACCATATGTTGACTTTGCACATTTGGTAATCCTAGTACAGACTGATTAGCAACCATAGCTTTAATTCCTCTTTCATTAAAGTGACCTAATCTCTTATGCCAGAGATCAAGTTCTGTAACCACTCCTTCACCATGTGTGAGCAAAGCTTGACCAATGTTCCCTTGCACTCTTAAAGTAAAGAGTCTACCTTCTTTCTTACCAGAGACAATCTGATTATACCCATTCTCTGGATCTTCAACAAATACTCCTTCATTTGTAAACCTGACTGGAAAACCTTTTTCAACTATCTGTCCCACACTAATCAAGTTTTTAGGTATTGTGGGAACATACAAAACATTGGTTAGCAAATCTGCTCCACTCTTGCATTTCACCTTTCCAATTGAATGTACACTATGTCTGGTATTATCACCTGTTTGAACTGTGTGACTAGAAATGCCTTTTTCCAATTCTGACATCAATTCTATGTTTCCTGACAAATGATTAGAACATCCAGAGTCAATGTAAAATAGCTTTAGATCTTCTTTATCTGATGTGTTGATTGAGTTCATCATCAATGATGTATGAATTTCATTCTGTGTGTCATTTGCATAGTTGTAGTAGGTGGTGTTGTAGGATTGATTCTGTCCCCAACTTCTTCCTCCACCTCTACCATAGCCTCCTCTTTGACTTTGTCTACCTCTTTGGAAATTACTTTGATATCTTCCACCTCGGCCTCTGCTATTGTTGTTTTGATTCTGGTTTGATCCTTGTTGGTTGTGCCAACAGTCATGAGCCAAATGATTACTTAATCCACAGATCCAGCAAGCCTTTTTGTTGTTATTTTGATTACCTCTTCCTCTTCCAAAACCTCTTGCTCTTCCTCTACCAGTGCCTTTACCTCTTGCATAATAAGCTTGAGAACTAGACTCCTCTTCATCCTTTGCTTTACCTTTATCTCCTTTCTTCTTGTTCTTCATGTACATTGCAGAACTTTGTCCTTTATCTCCATCTCCCTTCAAGTCTTGCTCATATGTGAGCATCAAACCAAGCAACTGGTTCAAATCTGGAACATAATGATTTAATGAAAGTTCTGTTGATAAGACAAAAGGTTTCCACCTTTCATCCCCTCTCAAACCTGCAAGTAGCTGAGCAATCAATCTGTGATCTTCAACATCTTCATCTATGGATCCAAGACTATCTGCAAGATCCTTCATCTTAGTGACATAATCACTAATGGTTTGACTTGGCTTCTTCTTGAATGTTGTAAACTCTGACCATAGACTTGCTTTCCGTGCTTTAGTAGTGCTTTGGAAATGATACTCCAATGCATTCCATATATCTTCAGATGATTCAAATCCTCTGATGTGTGGTAGTAAATGATCAGAGATTGTATTGTAGATGTAGGCTTTTGCACTTGCATCCTTCTTCTGCCAATGCTTTAAAGCATCTAGTTCTTCTTTCTTTGGTCGGCTTTCATCTTTGAATACTAGCTTCTCTTCTTCACCTGTAACATATATCATGAGATCCTTACTCATAGGGAAGGCTTCCATTCTCATTACCCATGCGGGGTAATTATCTCTGTCCAGTTTGTAAATGGAAATATGATCTGCCATAGTTCTTTCCTTCTGCTGCAACCTGTGAGCTTAAAGGATAAAGGATAATACCTTTTGAAGTTCTTTGTGTATGAGGATACTTTTGAAGTAACCTTTTGATGCCTTGTGTCTTCAAATGCTTCACCTTTCAAACTTTAATGGAAAACTTTACAAAACTTCTCGTACCTTTGTCGTCTTCTGCTCTCGAGAATCTTTCTGCTCTGATACCACTTGTTGATGTATGAAACACCACAAGAAATGAATTAATGTGACACTAGAACACCTCTATGGTCACCATTAACTCATTGCCACTCCAAACTTTGAGAAGTAATAGCCTAAAGTGAGAACTTTGCTTCTACAGAAATTCCTAGTCACCGAAATGACATACCTTCAGTATTTTGCTAATTTCACCTAGTTCAAGTATTAATTCTCCATGAACCTTTATAAGCTGAAACTAGAAGAGTAGAGCTTTCCAACAAGCTATCATATGCATCAAACGGATCTCTAGAACTGAAGTTATGGCTCTCACAAGATGACCCTGTATCACCTTCCAAAATTGGAAATTTTTCCTGTTATAGTAAGAGCGCCTGTTTAAAATTAGAATTCGATGCCTAGCATCGACTTGCAACGAGAATTCGATGCCGGGCATCGACTTGGGATGTTTTTGGCCACTTTTCAGCAGGGATTCGATGCCGAGCATCGACTTCCCGCATAAAACCTTGATCTTTTGGACACCAAAACTATAGGTGATTTCATGCACACTTAGAATGTTTTCAAAACACTTCAGTACTTCAGTTTTCAAAACACTTCAGTACTTCAGTACATCATGTTTTCAAAACACTTCAGTACTGAATGAAAAATATAAATGAAAATATGTCTTATCAGCAGAGATTCGATGCCAGGCATCGAGTTGCTTGGAAAACTTGATCTTTTTAACTCATCACACAGTAGATAATTATGGAGATGATGGAGAGAGACTCATACACTGAACTTTACTCAGTTCTTTCTCATAGCTATGAAAACTCAGAAGTTTTACACATGCTTTCTCACTCAGAGAATCCCGACCATACACAGTCGTATAAATGAACTCCTTCTTCTACTTCTTCTCTCTATTCTCTCTCTCTCTCTCCGCGTCAATTGATACAAACTAACTTATATAGATTTTCGTATTCTCGTGATTTTAAAAAACTTCAAGAACTAAAGTGAACTAACTTTACAAATATGATACATTTGTGAAATTTTCCCTTCACATAGGCATGGGGTTTTCTTCCTAAGATTTGACCTTCAAATATATGTCCAGTTAGTGATTGTTTCTCCAACAATATATACATATATATATATATATATATATATATACACACACACACACACACACACACATATATATATATATATATATATATATATATATATATATATATATATATATATATATATATATATATATATATATATATATATATATATATATATATATATATATATATATATATATATATATATATATATATATATATATATATAGATTGATAGATAGATAGATAGATAGATAGATAAAGAGAGAGCGAGATAGATAGATAGATAGATAGATAGATAGATATATAGATAGATAGATAGATAGATAGATAGATAGATAGATAGATTGATTGATAGATAAATATATCGATATATAGATAGATAGACATACAAAAAGATAGATAGATAGATAGATAGATAGATAGATAGATAGATAGATAGATAGATAGATAGATAGATAGATAGATAGATAGATAGATAGATAGATAGATAGATAGATAGATAGATAGATAGATTGATAGATAGATAGATAGATAGATAGATAGATAGATAGATAGATAGATAGATAGATAGATAGATAGATAGATAGATAGATTGATAGATAGATATATCGATATATAGATAGATAGACAGACAAAAAGATAGATAGATAGATAGATAGATAGATAGATAGATAGATAGATAGATAGATAGATAGATAGATAGATAGATAGATACATAGATAGATAGATAGATAGATAGATAGATAGATAGATAGATAGATAGATAGGTAGATAGATAGATAGATAGATAGATAGATAGATAGATAGATAGATAGATAGATAGATAGATAGATAGATAGATAGATAGATAGATAGATAGATAGATAGATAGATAGATAGATAGATAGATAGATAGATAGATAGATAGATAGATAGATAGCCAGATAGATATGTAGATAGATAGATAGATAGATAGATAGATAGATAGATAGATAGATAGATAGATAGATAGATAGATAGATAGATAGATAGATAGATAGATAGATAGATAGATAGATAGATAGATAGATAGATAGATAGATAGATAGATAGATAGATAGATAGATAGATAGATAGATAGATAGATAGATAGATAGTTAGACAGACAGATAGATAGATAGATAGATAGATAGATAGATAGACAGACAGACAGACAGACAGATAGATAGATAGATAGATAGATAGATAGATAGATAGATAGATAGATAGATAGATAGATAGATAGATAGATAGATAGATAGATAGATAGATAGATTGATGTTGGAGACCTCTTAATCTCCAAAGGTTTGATTTATACTGACTTAAGAACACTTCTATGTCAATTATAAACCAAACTTTACACAAACAAGGATCTTCTTTACCAAAACTTCAATCAACACTTCTCTGAGTGAAGAAATATTTACTTCAGAAAGTCTCCTTCAGAAATCAACTTCTTTACCTGCACAAAACTCCAAATTTCTTCAAGTAAATGATGCACAAGTATTAGCAATACCTTTGCGCAATCATACTAGTCATTAGTTCTCAAAACTAATCACCAAAAGTTTAATTTGATCATTAAGATCAATGATATGTCAAAAACTATCTCTCAGATGTTGCGCCTTCGACATAGTCAACTTCTTAAGTTGATTTCTCCCAATCTAAAACCCGTTTTGCTAAATGCTTTTAGCCATAGCTTCCTTATCTTCTAACTTAAATTTTAAGTGCTCACTCATCAAAAACTTTACAGTATACACTCAGATCTGATCAAAATACTGAGACGGAAAAGTGTGCTACTCTCAGACTTCAGTTTCCAAAGTTCACATATGAATGTTCCTATTGATCATTCTCACAGTAGGAGAGGAATTAGATTCTGAAACTCTAGACATAGCTTCATTAGCTTCTCAATTAGATGTGTACAAAAGGATTTCTGATCCACATGATCAGACAGAGAGCACTCAGAGAAAAACCCGTCGCTATTTTCTGGGAAAAAACTCTCTACACATCTTTCTGAAGTTTGTCATCTACAAATGACTCTCACACACATTTCTTGTCATCATTAACTTATATATACATGACTTTTGACTTATCTCGCGTCTATGACACTACTCTTCATCATCCTAAAGTTTAGTTCTACTCAGATTACAAAGATTTCCACATATATGTACATATGTGTACAAGACATCATCCTGAAATCTTCTTCACTTTCACAAGTGTATTCCTTTGCTTCATTCTGACCATAAGCATTCTTCAAGATCTCTATAATCACCAATTTGTGATTGGCTTGTTCCAACAGCTCCCCCTCAATCACTAATTGTGATTATTCCATTCTTCTTCACTCCTGCCATCTCCTTGAATCTTTGTAGCTTAGGTCCATCCAAGCTCTTTGTCATCATATCTGCCACTTGTTCTTTTGTTGGAGTGTACACCACTTCAATCTCTTTGTCAAGTACCTTTTCCCTCAAGAAATGATACTGAATCTCTATGTGCTTATTCCTGGCATGAAAAACAAGGTTAGCTGCCAAATACAAAGAACTCATATTATCTCCAAAAATAATTGGAGTACTATGATCAGTTTCAAAACTCTTCATCAAGGTCTTTAACCATATCACTTCTTTTGCAGCTTCTACCATTCCCTTATACTCAGCTTTTGTGGATGATAAAGCAACTGTATGTTGCTTCCTTGAACACCAAGAAACTAGCTTATCTCCAACATAACAGAGATACCCATGAGTAGACCTTCTATCATCTGAGTCACCTGCCCAATCTGCATCACTAAACACTTTGATTCTTGTGTCAGAAGTGAAACCATAATACAATCCTTCACTTAGGGTTCCTTTGATATATCTGAGTACCCTTTGGCCTACAATCCAATGAGTCTTCTTTGGACAATGCATAAATTGTGACAACACACCTACTGCATATGATAAATCTGGTCTTGTCAAGGTAGCATATATTAAACTACCTACCAAACTCTGATATTTCTTCATATCATTGAATTCTTCACCTCCATACCTGCTTAATTTATGATTTACCTCCAATGGTGTAGTTGAGGTCTTGCAATCTTCCATGTTAAACTTGACTAGAAGATTCTTCAAATATCTCTCTTGTGAAACATATACTCCATGTTGAGTATACACAATCTGCATTCCTAGAAAATAAGATAAGTTTCCCAAATCACTTATCTTAAACTCCTTCTCTATTTGCCTTTTGAGTTCATTGATTCCTTGAGTATCTGTTCCTGTGACAATAATATCATCAACATAAATGCACATGTAAATGTATCCATTTTCACTTGCCTTCACTAGCAAACTACTATCTGCCTTTGATGCTTGAAATCCACATTCATTCAAGAACTTGACCAATCTGTAATTCCAAGCTCTTGGGGCTTGCTTCAACCCATATAAAGCTCTCTTGAGCTTACACACATAATCTGATCCAATTAATTCCATGAAGCCTTCTGGTTGCTCCATGTATACTTCATCTGCAATGTATTCATTTAAAAATGCATTTTTCACATCCAATTGTGATAATTTCCATCCTTTACAAGCAGCAATAGCAATCAATGTTCTAATTGTAGACATTTTAGCAACAGGACTAAAGGTTTCATCATAATCTACCCCATAAGTTTGGGCATAACCTTTGACCACAAGTCTAGCCTTGTATCTAGACACCTTACCATCTGCAAACCTCTTTGTTTTATATACCCACTTGCATCCAATAACCTTCTGATTCTTTGGTCTTGGTACTAATTCCCAAGTTTCATTTTCAAGTAGAGCATCATACTCTTCCTGCATTGCAATCTCCCAATTCTGTTTACCTTTGGCTTCTTCATAAGTGATTGGATCTTCTTCTGTCTTCACAATGTAAGCATAATCTTTTGTTGTTAGGAAAGATGTATCATAACTATACCTTATAGGTTCTTTCCTTTCTCTTGTAGATCTTCTGATTTCTGCACTTCTCGAAGTTTCAGCCTCATTTGATTCTGGATCAAATCTTGGACCTTCTTCTACATGATCCTGCAATCTACTTCTAGAATCAACATCATCAATACTTTCTTCATACACTTTTACTTTTGCCTTTCCTTTTCTTTGTATCTCTTCAACTCCTGCAAAATCATTTGTTGATCCTGTATACCATGTATTTTGCTCATCAAATGTCACATCTTTAGTAACAAGAAATTGCTTTGTGGATGGACTCCACAACCTGTAACCCATCTGTCTATCATCATATCCAATAAACACATACTTCTCTGCTTTTGGTTCTAGCTTATGTCTTAATTGTGAAGGAACATAAGCATATGCAATACATCCAAATACCTTACAATGATCAAGGGTAGGTTTCTTACCCCACCATGCTTCATAAGGGGTTCCTCCATCCAAAGCTTTGCAAGGCAACCTATTCACAAGGTATGTTGCAGTGTTAATAGCTTCTGCCCATAAGTAATTTGGACAATTCTTTTCCTTCATCATGGCTCTTGCAAATTCTACAAGAGTCCTATTTCTCCTTTCTGCTACTCCATTCTGTTGAGGGGAATACCTGCAAGTTACTTCTCTTTTGATACCTGCATTCCACAAATAATCATCAAACTCTTTAGAGAAATACTCTCCCCCTCCATCTGATCTTAACCTCTTGAGCTTTTGCCCTGTGATCCTTTCTGCATAAGCATGAAAATGTTTGAATGTCTTGAAAACTTCTGATTTATCCTTGATTACATATAAAGTAATCCACCTGGTTGCATCATCAACAAACAACACATAATATCTGGATCCATTTATGCTATAGTCCCTTGAGGGACCCCATACATCTGTATGAACCAATTCAAGCATATTTGAATGCTTGTACCCTGATTTGTTGTAAGAACCTTTATGTGCTTTACCTAATTGACAAGCTTCACACTTGTACACCATATGTTGCCCTTCAACATTTGGCAATCCAAGCACCACCTGATTCTTTGACATTTCCTTTATAGCTCTCTCATTGAAATGACCTAGCCTTTTATGCCATAGGTCTAATTCAGATACCTTTTGACTTCCATAAGTAAACAATGCATGTCCCACATTACCTTGGACTTTGAGAGTGAACAATCTTCCTTCCTTTTTTCCTGTAATTATGTTTCTATATCCCTGATTTGGATCCTGTACATAAACACCATCATTTGTGAATCTTACCTCATATCCTTTCTCCACAATTTTCCCTACACTTATCAAATTTTTAGGAATAGTAGGAACATAAAGTACCTTGCTCAGAAGTGTACTTCCACTCTTTGTCTTTACTGATCCAATGCTCTCCACTTTATGTTTGGTATTGTCACCTGTTTGAACTGTATGTCCATTCACCCTTGCTTCCATATCAGTCATCAAGGATAGATTCCCACTCAGATGGTTGCTACACCCTGAGTCAATATAAAAGACTCTTTGATCTTCTCCCATTGATTCATGAGTTGCATTCAAGATAAGAGTCATATCATCCTTCTGATCTGATGCATAATTGTAATAATTGTTGTTGTAGGACTGAGATTGGAAGTTTCTTCCACCTCCTCTACCATATGATGTCCTAATACCTCTTCCTCTGAAATTGCCTCTTTGGTTTCTGCCTCCTCTACCTCTTTGATTATAATTCTGATTATTACTTCCACCATTTTGATTGTTATACCAACAATCATTTGCCAAATGATTTGTTCTGCCACAAATCCAACAAGCTTTAGCATTATCTTTGTTCTTACCTCCTCTTCCTTTACCTCTGAAATTCATCTTTCCCTTTGTGAAGTTAGCTTGATTTGAATTCCCTTCATCATCATTCGATTGCTTTCCCTTGCCATTCTTTTTCTTGTCCTTGGAGTACATAGCTTGGCTTGTACTTCTATCATTGTCTCCTTTAAGGTCCTGCTCAAAGGTTAGCATGTGTCCTAGCAATTGATTAAGATCAGGAGTAAAGTGATCAAGTGACAATTCTATGGACAATATGAAAGGCTTCCACTTCTCATCTCCTCTCAGACCTGTAAGTATTTGTCTTACCAACTTTTCCTCTTCAATGTCTTCATCCACTGCTCCCAAGCTATCTGCAATATCCTTCATCCTTGCCACATAATCAGAAATTGATTGTGAACTCTTTTTCTTGAAGGTTGTGAACTCAGCCCATAGTGATGACTTCCTTGACTTAGTTGTATTTTGGAAATGCTCTTCCAAGGCATTCCACACATCTGTAGCACTTTCCAATCCTCTAATGTGAGGTAGTAGATAATCATTTACAACCATGTAAATGATACTCCTTGCTTGAGCATCCTTTCTCATCCAAGTCTTCAAAATTGCAAGCTCCTCCCTAGTTGGAATACTAGGATCTGAAAATTCAGGCTTTTCT
>CM035423.1:182498103-182503103 GCA_020310875.1 Ceratopteris richardii | reverse complement strand
AAATCAAGAATTTTTTGCGCCCGATATTTTGCTGTCTGCTCCTTCTGTGCTTAATCTTTTGAGAAATCCTTTTGCACGTATCTAAGTCCATAGCTAATCTATCTATGGCTAGAATTTGAGAGGTTAATTGTAATCAGGCTGTGAGAATTTTGTTTAGGAACATTCATATGTAAGAATGTTTTAACAGTCGAGAAATCTGGCGCACATTTCATCTTCAATGAAATGATCATTGCTCAGTCTACAGTGTAAAGTTTTACACAAGTGAGGGCTCAAAATCTAAGTTGGAAGGTAAGCCATCTATGGCTAGAAGATCTTGATCAAACGGGTTCAGAGTTGGGAGAACCAGTGCTAAGAAGTTGCAGGTGTCAAAGTCGCCATTGCAGAGAAGCACTTTCAGACATAGGTAAAGTGTTTCACACATTTCTCAGTGTGTACTTAATCTTTTTGAGAAATTTAACTTGGCAGAGTTGCGCAACCTTAAGGCGAAGTGTTGTGCAAAGTTTTATCAAAAACTTTACAGGATTGATTAGTCAATGAGTGATTAATCTGCAGCAGACTTTCTGAAGAAGTTGAATTTTTCAGAACTTTCAATTTTTCTGATAACTTGGTGAATGATCTCCAAGTTTGGTGGAGTCTAAGGTTAATCTTGATATAGAGGTTGTCTAATTTCAAGGTTAACTTGTTCTTTTGGAGATTAACACTCTCCATCAGTGGTATCAGAGCAGGTTGTGTCAAAATTGAAGTGAAGGAGACTCCGACTATTGCAGAAATACAAAACTTTACATTTTGAAGGTGCAAAAGGTCAAAGTGTGAAGAAAGATTAAAGGAAGACATACAAAGAGTATCAAAAGGATCAGAAGGAGCAACATTCGAAGTAAAGGTACACTTATTATCTGTAAAGGTTAAAGATTTGAAGCTACAGGTGAAGTAAAGATGGGAGATAGTCTCCAAATTGAAAAGTTGGATAGAGAGAACTATCCTGCATGGTCTATGAGGATGGAAGCTCACCTTATGAGCAAAGATCTGATAGGATACATCACAGGAGATGAAGAAAAGCCAGAATTCAGAGATCCTAGTGTTCCAACTAGGGAGGAGCTTGCAGATTTGAAGAATTGGATGAAGAAGGATGCTCAAGCAAGAAGCATCATCTACATGGCAGTCAATGACTATTTGCTTCCTCACATTAGAGGACTTGAAAGTGCTTGTGACATTTGGAATGCTTTGGAAGAGCATTTCCAAAATACAACTAAATCAAGGAAGGCTTCACTATGGGCAGAGTTTACTACCTTCAAGAAGAAGGCCTCACAATCAATCTCTGATTATGTGACAAAAATGAAGGATATTGCAGATTCTTTAGGTGCAGTTGATGAAGATATTGAAGAAGACAAATTGGTAAGACAAATACTCACAGGACTAAGAGGAGATGAGAAGTGGAAGCCTTTCATTTTATCTACAGAACTTTCATTAGATCACTTTACTCCTGATTTGAATCAATTGTTAGGCCATATGCTAACTTTTGAGAATGATATCAAAGGAGATGTTGATAAGAGTGCAGGTCATGCAATGTATTCTAAAGACAAGAAGAAAGCCAACAAAGGGAAGCAACAATCAGGTGAAGAAGAAGGTACATCAAACCAAGCAAACTTCATAAGAGGAAGAGGAAATGGCAGGAGTAGAGGAAGAGGCAGAAACAACAAAGATAATGCAAGAGCTTGTTGGATATGTGGTAAGACCAATCATCTATCTCATGATTGTTGGCATAATAATCAAAACAATGGTAATTATCAGAACTTTAATCAAAGATCAAGAGGTGGTAGATTTCAGAGAGGAAATTTCAGAGGTAGAGGTGGTAGGAATTCTTTTGGAAGAGGTGGAGGAAGAAGCTTCCAAAATCAATCCTATAATAACACCTACTACAACTATGCATCAGATCAAAAGGAGGATTCGACTCTCATTATGAATACATGTGAAACTTCACATGAGGACATGAGAGTGTTTTATATTGATTCAGGATGTAGTAATCATTTGAGTGGAAATATTGCTTTGATGACTGACCTAGATCACAATGCAATTAATCATACAGTGCAGACAGGTGATAATACAAAGCATAAGGTAAAGTCAATTGGTTCAGTCAAAGCTAAGGATGGGAGCACTCTTCTGAGTAAGGTACTCTATGTTCCCACAATTCCAAAGAATTTGATCAGTGTAGGTCAAATTGTGGAAAAAGGTTATGAGGTAAGGTTTACCAATGATGGAGTTTATGTGGAAGACCCTAGTCAAGGGTATAAACAAGTTATTGCAGGAAAGAAAGAAGGAAGGCTTTTCACATTGAAGGTACAAGGAAATGTTGGACATGCTATGTTCACATATGGAGAGCAGAAGGTGTCAGAATTGGATCTTTGGCACAAAAGACTTGGACACTTTAATGAAAGAGGTATCAAAGAAATGATTAACAATGATTCAGTACTTGGAATGCCTAACATTGCAGGTCAACACATGACATACAGATGTGAGGCATGTCAATTAGGTAAGGCTCATAAGCAATCCTATTCCAAGCATGGATTTATGTATTCAGAAAGACTTGAATTGGTGCATACAGATGTGTGGGGTCCTTCAAAGGACTTTAGTATAAATGGTTCAAGATATTATGTCATATATGTTGATGATGCTACCAGGTGGATCACAATTTATGTGATTAAGGAAAAGTCAGAAGTGTTTAATACATTTAAACACTATCATGCATATGCAGAAAGGATTACAGGTCAAAAATTGAAGAGACTAAGGTCAGATGGAGGGGGAGAGTATTTTTCAAATGAGTTCAATGATTATTTGTGGAATGCAGGTATAAAGAGAGAAGTTACTTGCAGGTACTCTCCTCAACAAAATGGGGTAGCAGAAAGAAGAAATAGGACTCTTGTTGAGTTTGCAAGGTCCATGATGAAAGAGAAGAATTGCCCAAATTATTTGTGGGCTGAGGCTGTTAATACAGCTACATATTTGGTTAATAGATTACCTTGTAAAGCTTTGCAGGGTATGACACCATATGAAGCTTGGTGGGGTAAGAAACCTACCTTGGATCATTGCAGAATATTTGGATGCTTGGCATATGCATATGTGCCATCTCAATTGAGGCATAAGTTGGAGCCTAAGGCAGAGAAGTATGTATTCATTGGTTATGATGATAAGCAAATGGGATACAGGTTGTGGAGTCCATCCACAAAGCAATTTATTGTATCCAAGGATGTTACATTTGATGAGCAAGGTACTTGGTATGCAGGTAAATATAATGTACATGCAGATGATGAAGAAGTAGTGGAACAAAGGAAAGGTAAAGCAAAGGTTCAATTACTTGATGAAAGTGAGAGTAATGAAGTGCAGATTGAAGTTGAAGAGAGGCCAAGGTTTGATCCAGAATGTGATGAACCAGAGACCTCAAGAAGTGCAGAAGTTAGGAGATCATCTAGGCACAGATGGCAACCTACAAGGTATAGCTATGACACTTCATTCTTGACTACTAAAGATTATGCTTATTTGGTAAAAACAGATGAAGACCCTTCTACATATGAAGAGGCCAAAGGAAAGAAGAATTGGGAAGATGCTATGCAAGAGGAGTATGATGCATTGATAGAGAATCAAACATGGGATTTGGTTCCTAAACCTAATAGTCAGAAGATCATTGGATGTAAGTGGGTTTACAAAACTAAAAGATTTGCAGATGGAAGTGTGTCTAGGTACAAAGCTAGACTTGTTGTGAAAGGGTATGCACAGACATATGGAGTGGACTATGATGAGACTTATAGTCCTGTGGCAAAGATGACAACCATCAGGACACTCATTGCAATTGCTGCTTGTAAAGGTTGGAAGTTGTCTCAATTAGATGTTAAAAATGCTTTCTTGAATGGTTACATTTCAGATGAAGTCTACATGGAGCAACCAGATGGGTTCAAAGATCAAGTGAGTCCAAATTATGTGTGTAAGCTCAAGAGAGCTTTGTATGGGTTGAAGCAAGCCCCAAGGGCTTGGAATTATAGGCTTGTGAAATTCTTGAATGATCTTGGTTTTCAAGCATCAAAGGCAGATAGTAGCTTGCTAGTCAAAGCAAGTGAAAATGGATTCATTTATGTGTGTATTTATGTTGATGACATAATACTTACAGGAACAGATGATAAGGGGATACAAATGATCAAAAAGCAGATGGAGAAAGAGTTCAAAATCAGTGACTTGGGGAACCTATCATTCTTCTTGGGAATGGAGATCTCTTATACTCAACATGGAGTATATGTGACCCAAGAAAGGTATCTTAAAAATTTGCTAACCAAATTTAAAATGGAAGATTGCAGGGTTGCATCTACACCTTTGGAAGTGAACCATAAATTGTCTAAGTTTGGAGGAGAAGAGTTCAGAGATATGAAACTCTATCAAAGTTTGGTTGGTAGCTTGATTTATGCTACATTAACAAGGCCTGACTTGTCATATGCAGTTGGTGTGCTTTCACAATTCATGCATTGTCCTAGAAAGGAACATTGGATTGCAGGACAAAGAGTACTTAGGTACATCAAGGGTACACTCAAAGAAGGGTTGTACTATGGGTTTACTTCAGATACAAGAATCAAGATATATAGTGATGCAGATTGGGCAGGTAATGTGGATGATAGAAGATCAACACATGGATACTTGTGCTATGTAGGAGACAAATTGATTTCATGGTGTTCCAAGAAGCAACATACAGTTGCTTTGTCATCTACAGAGGCAGAATATAAAGGTATGGTGGAAGCTGCAAAAGAGGTAATATGGCTAAAGACACTTTTGAAAGTTTTTGATGTGATTCAGAGTACTCCTATTATTTGTGGAGACAATATGAGTTCATTATACTTGGCAGCTAATCCTGTATTTCATGCTAGAACTAAGCATATTGAAATACAGTATCATTTCCTGAGAGAGAAGGTCATTGAGAAAGAGATTGAAGTCATACACACTCCCACAAAAGATCAAGTTGCAGA